>LPNX010113063.1:35699-125737 GCA_001517045.1 Pseudotsuga menziesii
CCAATGGCTAAACATTAGCATATTGAAAAATTGGATGTAATGCTCCATTAGCCATGATTTATCATACTCCAAGGCATATGCATCATGAATCTGAAGCAAATTCTAAAGCTGACACACAGGCATATAATGCCACACCAGCACAGGCGGAGGTTCTACCATAGTGGTAAGAAACACGCACGTGTTTTGTTTAAATTCAAATTTTTTTCTTGCCAAACAAAAATGCACATGCATTGGCTTTTTACAAAATGCACATGCGTTTTGTAAAACTACAACGCGTGCACAATTTTTAACTTTACGATTTTATTATTTTGTCATTTATAATAGCAATTTTAATATTTTCTAATTATAAGATCAATTTTATTATTTGCCAATTATAACACTAAAAACAATTCATGGTGATAAGGGGTTAAAGGTAGAGGAGGAAGGAGTGGTATGGAGTTAGATGTAGATAATGGGGTGGCAGGTGCTATGGGGATAAAGGTAGATAAAGGGGGATGGGGTGGTAAGGGGTTAAATGTAGAGAAAGGGACGATGTGTTAATGGGTTAGAGAGATACATAGAGAGAGAGAGGGGTGAAGGGAGAGACATTGATGGGTGGTAAGGGGTTATATATAGAGAGATAGGGGGTGTTAAGGGGTTAAATGTAGATGGAGGGGGGTGTTAAGGGGATTCTAGCTTCTCAATACTATTATAGTTCTACCCCTATGTTCTGAGAAGGTTGAAGCTATAAAGAAACAACCCTCTAGCATTGATCCTAAAGTTCTTTTTTTATGTCTAAGATAAAGAAGCTATCAATTCACGCGACGTGAACTGGAACATATGGATTTTAACAAGATTTATACAATCTCTATTTTACGATAAATTGACCTTAGAACTACTAAAAGCAAGGACAATGAATCCTTCATTTTGCATTTGTTAGAAGAAGAAGATAAATTTTCGATGAATCAATGTAGTTATTACTTCTGGAGGAAATGGTTTCCTATGGAAGATGAGTGTAGAAGTTGAGAAAAGGAAAGAAATAAAAAAATGGGCTATTACATTAGATTTTCCAATGGGCGAATGACTTATAAGAGGAAATACATCGGCAGGAATCTCTGCTCTTCTTTCCACATAAATGGTAACTTGATTTACATTTATAATACAGGTAGATTTCTTACTCATTTTGTCAATAGAAAGTATAATTTTGAATAACAAGTGGAACCAAGGAATCTTTCATTGTTTTCCATTATTTTTTTGTTCCACATTTCATACTCCGGTGTAACATCCCCAGTAAAAGCACTGTAAGTAAATTTCGTAAGTCGCAATTTTATTTGGTAAACCTAGGAGACTAAAGGGCCTCACTTGAGTGAACTATTGGGGCATGAATCCTATAGGGAGAAGAGGAATGGCTGGGAATCCATGTGTTTGATGACAAGTGTCATCTTGGTGTCGTAGGCACGTGGATAAATAAAAATGTTAATATTCACTTGACCACTTAAAGTATTTAAGTGTTATTTGAAACTCGGGTCGGTAACTATTTTCCATGAGTGTCTAAGTAGACTTTCACAACCTTTTATTTAGCGTAAAGCCAATTATTATAATAAGATAATTTAAAAAATGAATGATTATCCTAATTATGATTATGGATATCTTAATTGTGGCGTCAATTGTCAAAAGTTGTTGTTTGTAAGATTCTAAATAAAACTGAGTAAAGATTTCTCCTTTTAAATGAGTATATCATAGCTACCTTAATTTAAAAGAAATATAATTTTTTATAAATCTATATTTATGAATTATTTATAAAAATATTAAAAGATGGATTAATATGTTAATTATTTAAATATCTTAAAGAGAAAACTGAAATGTTGGAATCTCTATTATACATTTATAAAAGAGAATTGTTAAGTATTATTATAATCATATAAAATATATAAAGAAATAATATAAAGGATTTCCTAAAGCACTATAATGATAAACTCCACTATGAATTAAGATTGAAAAACTCCCCTATGAATTAATGTTAGTTTGTTTTTGAGGTATGAAGAAAACAGTTAAAGAGGATAATAATCATTCATACCGGGGAAAAAAAGTTGCATCATAAGAAATGGCCTATGGTCAGGAATAGGGAGTCGATATCTATGGAAGAGGATGTTTTTATGGAGAGTCTATCTCCTCTTACACAGTTTTTATTCCTTCTTATATTTACATATTTTTTCTGTGAACTCAAAGGCCATGAAGAAGAGGTTGTATCCTCTCTTTGGATAACGCTGCTTGCACCCATGAAAGAAGTAGGTCACCATTGCATTTCTTTGGAAATCGCAACATAGATCGTTGATAAATATAATCTATTTATTTTAGAGGAATCAAACCCCCACTCTTTTGGGAAAGCGTTAATGATTAGGGAATTAAAAGAAGTTGTTCTTGGTAACTAATACATATTAAACATCAAGGTATTTGGAAGTTCTTTCTTTTAGATGAAGTTAAGTCGAAGGGTATTGCTTCCAACTCAAAATAATAAACTTACTTGATATGTACATCTATTTTGGTTTGAGTAAATTTTTTCCCATAAACCATATGGAGGGATAAAACCATAAAAATAGAGAATTAGTTGGTGGATTGTCTGCGATAGCATTAGAATGGATATGAAGTTTTGTTTTATATAGTATCTGGTGCAAAGAGAAGACCTTTGTAGTCTACCCTCTATATTAAAATTGTTTGCTACTGTGTTATTTGCATTAGATCCAGACGTATAAGGAGGAGCGGCCTCATCAGACGACCAACTACATCTGCGTTTTTAAGCGGTCCTTATGGCTGGAGTGGACCTGACATTTGTGAGGTGGATCGAGTTCTCTTAATATAGTGTCTGCAGTAATTAGTAAGGTCAATGTTTCCTTACAAAGCTCTTCTCACTTGCCTTTTGAGACATCAAGAAGATAAATTGATTCCTCCTAAGCCAAAATATCTATTTATACTAATTTTTGTATATTTGGGAGGAGAGCATGACCCTTTTGACTGGATCATAGCTCTTTATTTAATTATTATTCATGCTATCGTTAAAGGGTAGAGAGGAGGGTCTCTCACTCGAATTACAATTCTATGCTTACCCCGTTTCCTTTGTATGTTTATGTTAAAGAAATGTAACTATAGAAGACATTCTATTTTGTATCATTATTATTTCCCCTTTCAGAGATGTTGTTCCTCCAATTAGGGATGTCACTGATGTGATTGGTCATGTAAAGTCTTGAGGTAAAACCTCCATTGTAATTCGGGTCAGTAGTACCCATAAAATTATTATTAAAATGTAATTTTGAGTATGCCAAGGAAAATCGGTCCCGATTAGGAGGAGAAAATGGCTCTTTTGGGTTATTAGGCTTCTCCAGTGATCAGTATAAATATGGGAGGCACCTCCCTCATTTGGACACACAAGAAACTCAAGCAAGTTCACTAGATAGAGGAGAAACAATCCATCTGAATTGAAGGAAGTTGTATAGTCTTATTTATTGGGTCTTATAATATACTTGGTTAAAGTCTTTATTGAGGAATTTTTGGTGGGTTTTCTTCCCCACGAGGGTTTCGCAAGATAAAATATTTGTGTTTTATTTTTTGTTGTGCTTTTTGTTCTTTCAATGATCCTATGTTTTGAAATAACATATACAAAGAGGAAAACTTAACATGGTATCATAGCCAACCTGAAAGGAGACATTATGCAACAGTTCATCCTGCAGTCCAACAAGTTAGGATTCATTATTCCAGACACCTCCCTCCATATATCAGCCGAAAAAAGGTCCATTCAACTCGCCTTAGGAGGGTGCATCTTTCTGCCAAAGTAATTTTCAATTATGAGGATTTTCAATTTTTGACCTACCACTGCTCTCGGGAGAAATTAGGGCATCATATTTTTCAAGGTTCCATCCTCATGTTCCAGAAAAGAAATATCCATTCTAGCTCACCTTGGGGAAGCACATATTTTCCTCCACTAAACTCTACAAGTGATCTGAGCTGGAAAAATATGGTTTTCTAGTCAAACCTTGGGTCATCGTGAAGTTGGTTCCAGAAGAAGTCCTGAAACTGGTAAGTACTATCTCCTATGTTTCCATTTGAGGTTCTCATTAATTAAATATGCCAAATAGTATCAAACTAGATGAAAATATTGAGGGAGCAAATAATTTCAGTGCATGGAATTATAGAGTCATGCTCATTCTTGAAGAACATGACCTAGAAGGATACATCAAAGAAGAGGTCAAGGAAATAGAGGGAGATGAGGAAAAAGCCAAGAAAATGAAGGATACGATCAAATACAAGAGGATCATAACTGACTATCAATGATCATTTGATCCCCCGATGTCCTCATAGAGTATTCCAAAGGAAATGTTTGATTCACTAACCAGTCTGTTTGAAGGGAAGAACATCAATAGGAGAATGACCTTGAGAAACAAAATCAAGGGAGTGAGGATGCAAAAGGAAGGAACCATGCAGTCATACTTCTCCATAGTATCTCAAATCAAAGAATAGTTAGAAGCCATTGGTGACATGGTAGAAGAAGTTGAAGTTGTGATGACCACTCTAAATAGTCTTCTAAGAGAATGAGATTCCTTCACCAGAGGAATATGTGCTAGAAGAAAGATAACCAAATACAACAAGCTATGGGATGAATGTGCACAGGAAGAAGGAATATTAGTAAAGAGAGAAGAAAAGATAAATGAAGATGAAGATCAAGCTCTAGCTTCATATACAAATAATGGAAGAAACAAAAGGAAGGATCAGGGATCCCCTATAAGTAGATCACAAGATTCAAAAAGAGGTAAGAGGTTTAATAAGGATTACTCATCTTATGAATCTTACAAATGTCATAATTTAGGACATATCTCTAGACATTGTCCACTTAACAAAAACAAGTTCAATAATAAGAACCGAAAGTTCCATGCCCATGCATCCTAAGAGAACGAATCAAAAGAAGATAGGATTAGAGAGAATGAAGACTCTAATGAACAATATGTCTTGATATCAATCCTCACAGGATAATTCTCTCAAGAAAGTGTACTTCCTCATAGATAGTGGCGATTCCAAACATATGATAGGTCACAGAGATTCTCTCTCATGCCTCACTTAGAAATACTAACCACACAAAGTGAAGCATGCAGATAACTATCAATATCCTATCAAAGGAATGGGAGAATCCTACTACAAGATGAAATCCGGTAAGTCAATGAAAATGAAAGAAGCCTTATATGTTCGAGGTCTAAAGAATAGTATTCTTTCTATAACATCTCTAGACAAGAAGGGATAAAAGGTTTACTTTGTAGATGGTGAATTTCTTATGTGTTCAAAAGGAAGAACTATAGATTATGCATTTGTAATAGGTGTTGAAGATGGAGGACTCTACAAATTAAAAGTGCATATAGATTCATCTTTCATAGCTAGTACCATTAGTCCATGTCCAGACTATTGCATAGAATACTTGATCATGTAAACTACAAAGGATTACCAATTGTGAGCAAGGTAGTAACAGGTCTACCAGAAATTCAGATCAACCATGAAGGGGTATGAAAAGGATGTGCTCAAGGGAAGAATACCAAGAATCCATTTCTAAGTATTGAATAGTAAGAAAAAAGGGATATTAGATAGTTTTCACTCACAAGTGTGTAGACCAATGTCAACTACTTCCTTAAGCGGGTATGTCTATTATGTTTAATTTATTGATGACTACTCATGTAAGAATTGTATATATTTCTTAAAAAAGAAAGATCAAGTATTTGAAAAATTCAAAGAGTTCAAATCTCTTGTGGAGAATCTCTCTGAAAATAATATTAAGATATTGAGATCATATAATAGAGGAGAATTCACTTCAAATGAAATTAAGGATTTTTGCAAAGAAGGTGGGATTAAGAGGGATATTACTACACCCTATAACCCTCAACAAAATCGAGTAGAAGAAAAGAAGAATAAATCTATCATGGAAGCAGTCAAATCCATGATCCATGATCAAGATCTACCCATACATTTATGGGCTCAAGAAGAAAAGAAAGCAGTTTATTTTCAAAACAAATTATCCCACAGTGTGCTTGGAAAATGAAAGGCCTTGGCATGATGCATTACTTCCTAGGTCTTGAAGTATGACAGTTCCGAGATGAAATTTTCTTAAACCAAGGAAAATATGCAATTGAGATCCTAAAGAGATTTGGGATGTTGGATTGTAAGGAAATGAATACTCTAATGATGAAAAACCTGAAGCTCCTCAATTATGACTCTTTAGAAATAGTAGTTGTCACACTATATAGACAGATTATCAACTCACTGATGTATTTGACAAATACAAGACTATATATATGTTTTGTCGCAAACACATTAAGTTAGTATATGGTGTAACCCTTACATGCTCACCTAGTTGCAACAAAACATTTGATGGGGTTCCTAAAGCATACATTGGGTTGTGACTCCACATATGTAGTTGATCATGAGTTTAGATTGTGTGGCTACATTGATTCAGATTGGGAAGGAAGTGTTGAATATAGAAAGAGCACTTCAGGATGTTGTTTCAGTTTGGGATCATGTGTGATCTCATGGCTTAGTAGAAAGTAGATTAATGTTGCGCTCAGTACATCCGAGGTTGAATACATTGCCGCATGTTTAGCTTATAGTGAAGTAGTATGGCTTAACAAATTATTGACAGGAATGTTTGATATTGAGATGGATACAACTGATATTTATTGTGATAACTAGAGTTGCATCAAGTTAACATAGAACTCGGTGTTCCATGATAAGTAAAAGAACATAGAGATAAAGTATCATTACATTCGGGATGTCGAGTAGAGAGGAGCCATAAAGCTCAATTATGTTTTTATAGAGGAACAAGTTGCACATGTGTTAACTAAGCCTTTGTCTTGTGTGAAGTTTGAATATTTTAGAGACAAGGTTGGTGTAGTCCGAAAGGACCTCCCTGCAAAGAGGGAGTGGTGATAAGATTGTTATTGATGATGAGATGACATCTCAATACATATGTGATAGTAGTTTAGAATCGAGTGCCTATAGATATCGTTTTGGTATGGCATTCATTTGCGAACATTGTGTTCTGGAATTCATTTGTGAACAGTGTGGTCTGGAATTATGATTTGCAAACATTGTGGTACTGCATTCATTTTCGGATGTAGTGGTCCTACATTCATTTGCATACGTTTTGGTCCTACATTCATTTGTGAACATTGTGGTCCTGTATTCATTTGTGTACGTTGTGGTATTGCATTCATTTGCAGATGTTGTTGCCCTGATTCAGTGTGGTCCTACATTCATTTGAGGACCTTGTGGTCCTACGTTCATTTATGGACATTGTGGTCTTAGATTATTTTGCAGATGATGAGATTCCAATATTCTTGATGTTGTGGGTAATTCCATATTAATTTGCGATGTTGTGTTGTGTTTGTGTAGCATTGCAGGTGATTCTTAGGATGATGATACCTGACATGTTGGGATGTAATGTGATGCTTATGATAATGTGTCGAGATGCGATTCTCATGATGATATGTCTATATGTGATGCTTATGATGATGTTTCGAAATGCGATGCTCATGATGATGTGTCAAGATGTAATGCTCGTGCTGATGTGTCAAGATGTGATGCTCATGATGATGTGTTAAGGTACGATGCTCATGCTAAAGATCATGCATATGTGCTTGTGATATGATGATTGAGATGTGATGCTCCTTGATGATGATATTCCACAGATGATGATGATGTTGATGTAGTTGTGAAAACTTCCTATGACGTATAGACTTAGCAGTCAGTTGTACAGATGTATTGTTGTGTTGTAGAATACCTTCCTTGTTGAGAGATATTTTTAAAGAAATGTAATTGTGGAATATATTCTATTTTGTACCATTATTATTATTTCCCCTTTCAGAAATGTTGTTCCTACAATTAGGGATGTCATTGATGTAATTGGTCATGTAAATTATTGAGGTAAAATATCTGTTATAATTCAGGTTAGTAGTAACCATAAAAGTATTATTAAAATGTGATTTTGAGTCTCCCAAGGCAATTCGGCCCTGATTGGGAGGAGAAGTTGGCCACATTGGGTTATTAGGCCTCTCCACTGATCAGTATAAATAAGGTATGCGCCTCCCTCATTTGGACACCCAGAGAACTCAAGCAAGTTCACTAGATAGAGGAGAAACAATCCATCTCAAGTGAAGGAATATTTGTAACATACCCATAAACCATCAATAGATCCTTGGGGTACATGGTGTAATTTTTTTTTACATTGAAACATTCAAGTACACTGATTATGTTAGTCTCATTGAATATTGAATTTATAATCATTCCTAAATATTACAAGCTTGGTAAATACAATCAATACTACCCAACATGTAAATGGAGACTACTATTGTTTAACAATTAGAGGTTCCATACTTTAACAAACTCTATTCCCTTCACTCCCAATATACATCTCATGTATCTTCTATAAATTTCAATTGAATCCTTAAGTATTAGACATACTTCAATATTGATAATCATAACGAACATAAGCAATCTAAGTCATAAATCTCACTAACACCAATACCATAAAGTTTCTTCACCATATGAGGTATGACATTCATGGTTATTGTTTCTATTATGTTCAAGAACCATTACCTTTACTAACTAACCACAATAATAACATATATACAAAATTATATAAATATTTAATCGTACATATTTTTCCTTATGCTCACACACCTATTCTTACTGTTACACCGAAATCTTGCACTCTTGATCCATGTGTTAACCATTTGCCTAATCCCCAAGTTTCTCTCTGCTAAGGTTGATTGAGATTGAGTTTTTTGCTGCCTTTTTTACCTCTTTAGGAAGGTCGGCGCTCTTGTCCTTCATGATAGGAGTGTCAAAGGTGCTTTTTCCCTTCATGCTAGGTGCGTCGATGCCGGCGCTCTATAACCCACTACTAAGAGTGTTGACGATGCTCTTTCCCTTCCTGTTAAGTGCACCGGTTAGGTTTAGAGGAAAAAAAATGAAGATTCAAGATCCTTCTCGAAGTGGATGAGGTGTTGGTTTATCCCTATTATTTAGGTGAGGTGGCATTTCGGTTCCTAGCCTATAGGGAAGATCCCTTAGATCCCTCCTCCTAACCCTGAACCTATTCTATCCCTTGCCTTATAAATTAAACCCTTTCTCCATTTGGAAGGGAGGAAGGTCTATGGTACTTTTATGCTGGTGGAATTTCTAGGTGGATTACTATATTGCTTTGGAGGATTTGGCTTGGATTGTTGGATGGAATATTGCAGCGTTAAGGCTAGGTTGTGATGTTCTCTCCCATGTAATTCTATGTATCTCCTTGATTACATTAATACAAATATCTTTCCATAAACATTGTTGTTGTTGATGATGTTTATAGCTTTCTTCCTTAATTGTTAGCTTAGATCAATTATATGTTTGGATACGCATATGTTGTTTTCTTGTTTCCACATGCTTTATAGGGTTTTGTAGCTATAGATCTGAAGATTCTAGAGCTTGGATCAACAAAGAGAGAAGAGGATCTGCGAATATGAGGTAAGTGATCTATTTGTTCTTTGCATTTTTTATTGATTTAGGAAAGTAGATTGTATTATGTATTTGATTTGTTCTAGATCCACTTAGACTAAGGAGATCTGGCTTGATTCCAATTCAGTAGATTTATCCGATAACAAATTTGGTGACTCCACTAGGGACCTTACATAGATCTGATTTCTTTTGTATTTGATTTCATATCTTTTTATTCAATCCTTTTTCTGAACTCTAGAGACCTTCCCTCATTTATATTTTGTCTTTTTAGAGTGTCTTGCATCTCGTTAACTCTCTTTGGATCACTATGAGGCCTTCTTCCCTTATCTTGTAGGAAATCTGGTTTTACCCCCTATTTTTGCACCGACGCACCTGGTTTGTGTAGACAGAGCACTGTTGGCACTTCTGTATAGTGTAGTAGTTGCGCCACGACACTCTAGTGCAGTGTAGCATGTGCACTGTAGGTAGGCACTTTTGTACAATGTAGTAGGTGCGTCATGACATTTTATTGTAGTGTGGCATGTGTGCCATAGGTAGGAGCTTTTGTGCAGTATAGTATGTGCACCGTAGGCATTCTGGTGTAGCATAGGGAAGCGCGTCGCCCTTTGAAACTCGGTTTTTGGCTCACATTTCCTTAATTTTTGGGTTTTGGTTTGATGGATTTTGGTTTTTAGGCTGCACGTGATAGTCATTCACCCCCTAGATCCAACATTATCTCTTCCTCCCCTCAGTCATTGAGTGTTTTGGTTTCATTTTGGTTGTTTTGGAGCAATTATTGATTGTTTTGGAGTTGTTTGGGTGCTTGTCATATTCCTTTTGATTTCTGAATGAATGGAGTATTGTAGGTGTTCTCTCTTTTTCTGTTTGTAGATATGAAAAGAGAATTACCCTTTTCTTTATTGTTTAGATTCATGTTTTTTTGAAGAGAAAACTCAATCAAAAGAGAAGCAAAATTATAAAAAAAAAGAAGCCAATTTTTTTTCTCGGGGGCTCACGCCCCCGAACCCCCAAAGAACCCTCAAGCCAGGGGCGAGGGGACTCCTCCCCCAGCCCCTCCTTGCTCATTTATGAATTCACAAGTATTTCCAAGATCTGTATTTGATGTTGATCTTTAAAAGCTTCATAGTTTCCTTTGAATAGAACTTGGTTTTCTTAGATCTCTGATTTCTGTCTTGTTTTAACAGAAAATTATTTCCCTACCTTAGGTAGTTTTCATTGAAAGAGAAATGTGCATTATCATGTAGCTAGGATTTGCATTGTCTTTACATTTCCTTTCTACACATCATGCATCCACTTAACCACTCAAGATAAAATTAATGCTAGCTTAGGTTTAAAATCATTTAGTAACTGTGTGTAAGTTAGTGACATGTTCGAGCATTGTTAAATGTAGTAGTTGTCGTTAGCTTGTCTGCACTACAACCTGGGATTCACGATGCTCTTCCACGTACCATCGGTATATAGAAAGGGACTTCACGTACTCGATTGTATATCGGAAGGCCCCTTGTGAATGGTTGTGCATTAGACAACGCTACTACCAATTTGAGATCCCCCGTACCTAGCGTATATTGGGAGACCCTCTTAGGATTCCTGTGACCATATAAGTTATCCTTTTAGCCTATCCTATGAGGTTCCTGACTTTTGATATACTCCTATTCACACAGTTTGCTTATGGCTCTTAGACTTGAGTAGTGTTTGATCTTGTGTGGTGTTTCAGAGATTCTTAGAGAGTTCAGATATGGGAGACTCTCACGGGACCACCAATTAAGAGAACCCTTTTCAAGGTATGTTTTTTGTTTCTCCCCCTTATGGATTTGTTGGTCCTCCCTTCATGGCCACTTTGAACCTTCCTGGATTGACTATAGGATTACCTGTATTGTTATTCTCCAATCCTGCCATACCAAATGCATCTTTTGTGTCAGATCATGGTCCTTTACCGCATGAGCATCAACCTCATGTTAACCCTTCTCCTTCTTCATCGAATGTTGAATTGACCTCCCTATATTCCTCTTCATCGGTTGAAAAGTCTGAAGTTAGTAAATGGGCGGGTAAGAAGAAGATGAAAAGGAAGGCTAAGAAGAAGAACACTAAGACGAAGGTCATCGCTCCAACCTCTGACCTTCATGTTGGAATCCCACCAGCCACTAGTTATCGTGCTGGGAGTATTGATGTACCTGTTTCTGTCACTTGTAAAGCTAAGTTCCATTGTAGACTTTGCAAGGGTGATCACCTTCTCAAGGATTGTCCTGGTCTCTCCCTTGTGTCAGAAGTGTGGTCTAAACATCCTGTGTCGTCAGTCTCTGATCATCATGCTGATGATGACCCATAAACTAGTGACTCTTTGGTTGAGAGTCAAAAAGGAAAGGTTAGGTATCCTTGCTTTCTATGTAAGGATATGCACCGCACTTACCATTGTCCTCACATGGATGAAGCTTCAAAGTTGTTCGAAGATCTTACTATCCCTCAGCAAAAACTTCCAACTGGTTATCATAAGTTGTCCCTTGACCTTCCACTCGTTTATCAAGTGGTCGATCCAAGTCCATCCTCGGTCAATCCCACTCTTCCGTTGAAGAGTGAAGTTGAAGTGGTCGATCCAAGTGCATCCTCGGTCGATCCCACTCTTCCGTTTAAAAGTGAAGTTGAAGTGGTCAATCCATATCCATCCTTGATTGATCCCACTCTTCCTTTGGAGAGTGAGGTTAAAGTGGTCGAGTCGATGTCATCTCCACTCAATCCAATGCTTTCATTAGAGAGTGTTGATACTGAAGTAGTCCCTTCGATAGAGTCTTCGTCTTGCCCCTTTCTTCTAATCAAGAGTGAAAATCATCTTGCTGAAGTTTTCGTAGTTAGTTTTGATTGTTCTATGCAAGAGGAAGTTTTTTCTCTTTCGAAAAAAGCCTCTCCAAGTAGTGAGGTCATTTCCTTTGACTGGAGTAACCTAAAAAAAATTTGTCTTCATTTGAGTGTTCCTTTCTAGATAGTTGTGCGAGTTTTCGCTAAGAGTATACTCTGCACTATTGTTAACGAAGGGGATTCTGTTAGCATTCTATCTTCTACTACTTGGTAGGCCATAGGTTCTCCTCTGCTTGTGCCAGTCACCGATCAGATACTGGATTTTAATCAGAGACCCACATTTCCTTTAGGGATCCTTCCTCACTTTCCTATTACTTTGGAAGGAAAAACTGTCTGTATCGATGTTATTGTAGTCGAAGTTCCTTTAGATTTAAATCTTCTGGTTGGGCATGATTATGTTTAATCCATGAAATTTGCAATGTCCACACTCTTTCGAGTGATGTATTTTCCCCATTATGGGAGGATTGTGACCGTTGATAAACTTTCCTTCATTAAACCCAATCATCATATGACTCCTAATCATCAGACTTCCCTGAATGTCTCGCATGTTCTTGTGGCTCTTTCCCCTTCTAGTTAGCTTATTCCCATCATAGGTAAAATGGGGGGCATGGCTCTAGCCTTTGGATATCATACTAGATTTAAGTCATTAGCTTATTATGTAAGGGGGAAACCCACCAACCTCTGGACATCATGTTGGCTTAGAACAGATTTTTACAAGCATAGTTCCTTTTCTATGTCAAGCTCATTAAAAAATGAAACAGGTTCCTTCAAACATATTTTCTTTCTGTTTCAAGATTGTGTAAAAATGAAACAGGTCACCTTGAGTAGTGTTTATTCTTGGTTTCAAGCTCGTTAAAAAATAAAACCGATCTTGAGCACAATTCCTTTTTCCTGTCAAGCTCATTAGAAAGTGAAACAAATTCTTCCATTGTGTCAAGACTCAATGAATCTTGGGGGGAATGTACCCTATCTCTTTATTTGTATTAAGTTACTTGAGATTTATACTGGGGGAAAGTACCAACCACTGGACATCCTCACCCATCAATGGGAGTCATTTTGAGCATACTTTGTTTTAGTTTCGAGCTCGTTAAACCATGAAACCACCTTTTGAGCATAGTTCATTTTCTATTTCAAGCTCATTAAAAAATGAAGTAGGTTTCTTTAAGCATAGTTTACCTATTGGTTTCAAGCTTGCATAAAAATGAAACCATGTTTTGAGTATAGTTTTTATTCTCTTTCAAGTTCGTTAAAAAATGAAGCAGATACCCTAAGCATTCTTTCAGCTGATCTTCGAGCTTGTTAAAAACAGTAAGATGGTGTTGAGCTTACTTTTCATTTTTTGTGCTCTGGTTAAAATATGAAAACTGGTTTGAGCTTACTTTATCGCTTTTTCGTGCTCTGGATTCAAACATGAAAAAAGTTCTGAGTGCCTTTTATACCGTAGGCGTGCTCGTTAAAAACCCAGTGAAGAGGTATTGAGTATAGTTTTACTATTTTTTAGACTCATTAGAATTGGAATATGAAAAAAGAACTCATTCCGGAGTTATATTTAATATCTTTTTAGTCTCCCCAAAACACAAAAATATTGCCAAGCGAACTTGTTACGTTCACGTTTGTAAAAGTATCAGAACGGTCGATTAGTTGGTGGTATGTTATCTCCTTTTTGGACCAACTAGGCCTATTTACGAAAAAGTACTTTTTGGAGTCTACTTAGTCATTTCATACTCTCTAAACATGGAATGACAAATGATTTTTCTTTCATCGGACTCGTAAAATCAAATGATGACGGACCCTCTTTTGGGAATGAACCCATCCTTTCTTAGGTTCATAAAACATATGAGATTTGACTCGTCCAAAGGATGAGCTATATCAAGTGTTTGTTACCCTTTTCCAGCTCGTTAAAAATAAAAGAGGTACTCATTAATCATGATGGGGAAATTAAGGAAAGAGTTTGTATTTTGTTATGGCAGTACATAGTCACTCTTGAACATGGCACTCACTTGCATATGCATTTCAGTACTTGGGTAATCCATTTGTCTTTGAGTCCTGCTAATTCTTAGAGTCTTCTTACTCCTTTGAGTTATCCAAGAATACTCTCACCATCATTCTCATGTCAATACTGCCAAGTCATACCATGCCCATGTTCAAGACAAGTTTGGTCATCTTTTCACTGTCTGCAATTAGTTTACCTTCTATCATGTTGGTCATTCCTGAGTCAGTTTTGTACATCACTCTGCTGTCCAGTTTACTCCAAAACATCTTTGATCATGTTTCATGTCAATGATGGGGGATTCATAATGACCCTAATTCGACGGGTCTATTCCTATCGAATTCAACTCCTTATCCAGGAATTAGAATTAGAAACCAAGTCAAGTACCTTGGGCATGCATGCCTTAATGGCAAGTTACCTTGCTTTCAACATGAGTTTACATCATTGACTCTTGATTGAAAGATCTCATCGAGTGTTCGACTCCAAGTCCTTTATTCACATTTGATAGGATTTACTTAGATACATTGGGAATCATTGACATCAATGGTGATTTCCCTCGCACTTGTTAACAATTTACATCAATGACTGGTAATCAAGTGGTTTCTACCATGTTCGACATTAAGACATTGTAATCACATGGTTAGATTCGTATCATTGTGGGTTCGACTTGAAGACCCTGGGTTGTTAGATATCTTCGCCCAAGTTGAGATGGAGTTTGTTTTGAGTCATATTACACATATCCACTCTATATTGGTTGTGTTTGTGTTATCATTTCATCATGGATCTAGGCTTGTGTCTAGTAGCCATGATTGTGTTCAGTCGGTCTCTACTACCATGGATCTGCATTGTATTGGTCGGACGCCATGTTATGAGTTATATGAGATTTGAGTTAGTGGTATTGTAGCTTCCATCTGACATCCTTGCCTTATATTTCTTCACTTTACAAAGAATTTATTAATTTGTCATAGTGGTCTAGGAACTAAAAACACAGTCTCACAAAGAATAGAGACATATAATCATAAAATTGGCAAAATGGTGCTGCAATGGACGTAGCAACTTTGTATAATCAAATGAATAATGAATAATACAATAAAATGATCATGCTAAAAGAATGAATTCAAAGACAATTCAAATTCCCAAGGAGGTCATTCGAATTGAATGAGTGAGTCTATCTTAATTGAATGTAAGCCACAGTCAACACTCAAGTTAACCACTGATCAAAACCTTAATTGACTCAACTGAACCCTAACTAAAGTCAGAGTGCAATAAATGGTTGAGTCTAACTGAAAGTAGCTCAGACACATGTCACTGGAAGCCAACCAACAAGTGGTAGCACATCAATGACTTCAATGAACCCCGGTGAGGTTAACTAAGTGTAACTAACCATCAGAAGTGGTTGGAGGCACCCCTGTTGACTCGAGTTCATTAAATAATCATTAAATAATCAATTTAATGAAGGAAGGTGCCTTCACTACTTTGTTTAACTGATTGTAAACATCACTTAGCAATATAGGGAATTTATGACGCTTAGATCACCCTCGGAGTGCTCTAGTTAGCCTCCCCGAATGTAGGAGAAGGCTTAGTTATCCTCCTTGACTGAAGGTAGGCATGGGTGTGCTCATGTGAATGTCATACAGTGATCCTCTAATGTCAATTAAGTCAATAAAAGTTAGGATAGTGGTTTAACTAGGCCAAATTGACCAAACTGAGTGTGTATGGTGGTAAATTTCTCTAATAGAAGTCACCTATCGCATTCCTCTAACTTCATGCTTTGGGGGTCATTCTGTTACATTGAAATCTTATACTCATGATCCAAGTGTTAACCGTTTGCATAATCCACAATTTTCTCTCTCCTAAGGTTGATTGAGATTGATGTTTTTCTTGCATTTTTTCCCTCTTTAAGAAGGCCGACGCTTTTGTCCTTCATGCTAGGAGCACCGAAGGTGTTTTTTCCCTTGATTCTTGGTGTGCCAGCATCGGCACTCTATCTCCCACTTCTAGGAGCACCGACATCGCTTTTTCCCTTCCTGCTAAGTGCGTCGGTCGTGTTTAGAGGGAAAAAAATGAAGATTCAAGATCCTTCTCGAAGGTGGATGAGGTGTTGGTTTAACCCTACTATTTAGGTGAGGTGGCATTTCAGTTCCTAGCCTGTAGGAAAGATCCCTTAAATCCATCCTCCTAACCCTCAACCTATTATATCTCTTTAGCCTTATAAATTAAACCCTCTCTCCATTTAGAAGGGAGGAAGGTCTATGGTTCTTTTATGCTGGTGGAATTTCTAGGTGACTTACTATCTTGCTTTGGAGGATTTGGCTTGGATTGTTGGATGTAAGATTGTAGCATTAAGGCTAGGTTGTGATGTTCTCCCCTATGTAATTCTATGCATCTCCTTGACTACATTAATACAAATCTCTTTCCATAAACATTGTTGTTGTTGATGATGTTTATAGCTTTCTTCCTTAATTGTTAGCTTAGATCAATTATATGTTTGGATACACATATGCTGTTTACTTGTTTCCACATGTTTTACAAGGTTTTGCAGCTATAGATCTGACGATTCTGGAGCTTGGATCAAGAAAGAGAGAAGATGATCTGTGAATATCAGGTAAGTGATCTATCTGTTCTTTGCATTTCTGATTGATTTAGGAAAGTAGATTATATTCTGTATTTAATTTGTTCTAGATCAAATTGGACTGGGGAGATTTGGATTGATTCCAATTGAGTAGATTTATTCAATAACACTTACACTTCCCATACATGAGTATTTATGTACATATATTTGAGATAATAATCAAACCTTCAAGCAATCTCAAGCCACAGAGGTGCATTAGAATATTCTTAGTCAAATATATATCTCCTAACACTTATTACTATACTCATAGTTAAGACACATGCAATATGTTAGTTACATTACAGTCTATTGCATGTAATGATCACTCCTACGCACAATGGTAGGAGATGTGGTTCGAGTCTCCTGAGTTGTATGTTAAGAAACAACAAGGTTTGTTAGCTTCATTACTCCCGATAATAAAAGGAACCTAACTTATAAAATATGTATGTCTATAAAAAAATTCACCATACTGTTTTCCGAGAATTAGTCTAATTCCTTTCCACCATTGGAACATCTTCTTTGCAACCACCACTTTAAAATAATGTTAAATATACATAGGAGCACCATAAATCAAGTAATAATATTTAACAACATAAACTACATAACAATATTTCAACATGATAAAATACTTCCATAATCAAAAGTTAACCATTATGGGTTCTACGCAAATCTGAATAGGATTTGAGGAACTGAAAGCTCAACTTCGACTTTCCTCCCAACCATTGACTCTATTTGGCATATGTTATTCCTTGCAGAGTCACCCTTGAGTTGAGAGATGAATCCACTAAGAAAAGGTTATAGAAAATAAACTCTTCACGGTTTAACTTAACTTTGTTATTAAACTCTTAACACATCCCTAATCAAGCTAGGAATACCATTACCATTAAATCCTTTTATATCTAGACACAACCAGGAAAATCACGAGTCCTGTCAATTTAAGTTCAAAAACAAGACCAGGTTGAAAACTGTATAAAAGAACTCTCTCAGCTGCAATGAAAACAAACAAGGAAGGTTGCATCTCAGATTTCGAAGTCATGTTCAAATGTAGTCATGGAAGGTCATGTTTCATATCTGTAAATCATAAATAAAAGTATAGATAATATTAAATTGAAGGAAATGATTCTTTTCCGACCCATGATGACCAATAAAATTTAAACATGGGGAGGTAGTATGTAGAATAGAACTTGTATTTATAAGATCATATGCAGAATAGCCCTGTACTTTAGATCATACATCCATGCATACAATGAAACGATTTTAGAGTTGGTCCGTAGTTATAAATCAACGCATGCAATAAGGAAAACGAATGCAGAGGTTTTTATTCCACATATCCAATGCAGGAACATATTTTGGATCCCATGCCAAGAACAAAATTGGGAAACAACAAATTTTAGTCACAGAGGAAGTGGCTAGTTATTAAATCAATCAAAAAATTAAAACTAGCATTTAAATCTATCTAGATACAAAACCATCCTCAACTCTAATAAAATGTACAGGCGTGGAACGCGAACGGACAAACATTGGAAATCACGTGTAGAACCCAGATCTCTATTGTAGATAAGGAAATTGTGTTCAAAGTGCAAATATATAAAGTATATTTACAAGAAGGCACTATGATCATGTTCGGAATGCAATTCTATAAAATAAATATTCACGCAGACACTGTAATAGTATTCAGAATGCAGATCTATAATCAAAATATTCACACAGACACTGGTTGTGTTTTCCATATCTATACAAGAAATTAAAGCAATGATCACTAGCTTCATTTTCCAGATCTATGCAAGAAATTCAAGCAATGATCACTAGCTGCGTTTTACAGATATATAAATGAATTTAACGATATACAATTTACCCAATATATATGGCAATCCATTTACAGTGAAAATAAAGAATTCAAACACTTGACCTAGTAGCATTTTTACCAGTTCCGAACTGTATGTTAATCCATTAGCAGCGATCCAGATCATATTCGACCTATATGTTAATCCATTAGCAACGATCCATATCGGATCTGATCTGTATGTTAATCCAATCGTTCATAACTCATGATTCTTTTCTCCAGGCATGTTGCTATGCAAATAGTATTTCTATTCAGTATCGCTCGCTCACGCTGTCCTTAGTGGGAACCATCTCTCCCTTTTAATCTCCTCCCCATTCTTTAATACTATTGTAAATATCTAATTTTCTCCTCCAGTGCATGTGGTAATAATATGACACTATTTTTTTACCACACAACCATATAACGAGAGAATTAAACATCTATTACTTTTACAAAACCTTGTAAAAAGATAATATAATATAAGTCATACTTTTTACCAGCTACTTTCTTAACTAAATGAGCTACAGACTTAGGTTGATTATTTTCACCTTAATTCTATATCATTAGTATTTTAATAGTTTGGCATTTCAAGATAGATTTATAATAGTTTGTGCATATAATATGTAATTCCATTATTTTAATAGTTTGGAATTTCAAGATAGATTTATAATAGTTTGTGCATATAATATGTAATTCCATTTAACATAACCTTGAGGTTTTCGACCATCACTATTCACAATTAAGCCAAGACATTATTCATATTATTCGACAAAGATACACACATATATGTAGAGAGATAGAGAGAGATCTTCCAGTGTAATAGCCTTTTTCTGTAATAAGTAATAAATTATCTATTATTGACTTATTGGGTATCGTGGATTCGTAATATTAAGAATGAAATTTAATTCATGTTAATAAGCGTAGACACCACTTTGAGCATGTAAGGAGTTAATGAGCAAGTACTTAATATTAAATACTTTAAGTCCGAGGTGAGTATTTTTAACTGGCTTCCATTTGGTAAGTCCTCGAAACCATTATGATGACAAGTTATTGTTTCTAGATCCCAATTTTTTTCTCAACAATTTACCTTTCCCCTAGTGGATTCATCCCCAATTGTTTTTTTGTGGTCTCAATATTTCAGCCTCCTAACCCTATCAATTACATCCACTACTATTATGAAAATAGAATGGGTCCACTACTATTATGAAATTAGAATTGGTACTTACAGTGTCATTTACTTACACTTTGTATTTCATGGCGAGGTAGTAAGGGAATGTTACAAGATGTATAGTCTTATTTCTTGGGTCTTACACTATACTTGGTTAAAGTCTATATCAATGATTGTTTTCTAGGTTTTCTTCCCCACGAGGGTTTCCTACGATAAATATTTGTGTTATGTTTTATGTTGTGCTTGCTTTTATTTTAGTGATGCTTTTTTTTGAAATAACATATAAGAAGAGGAAATATTAACAGTTTAGGTGTTGGAACAACTTCTTAGATTTGTTACCGATGATGGGATAACACACTTTTTACGGTTACCAGTATAGGAAGTTGTGCATTCTTGTTTTAAAATATAATTTCCATAAACCATTATTATTATAACAATCCACTTCAATGGCCCTCTTTGACTAATAAGGTTCGGAAGAGAATGGGGATAATCTTTCTCCTGGATCCTTGACACATAATACTTAAAATCCAAATGCTTTGTTAAGGAACCTTTTTTATCCTTAGATGCTGACCAAGGGCCTTAAAGGTTTAAAACGTTGTTTAATTTCAAGTTGTTTGTTGAGTAATTGTGATAGCAAGGTTAGGGAAACCCTTTATTTAATTTTCTTCAATGAGCATTAAATCATTTGCCAAGAGTTGAGAACTCAATTCTAGTTCCATGTCACAAATCTTTTTAAGAGGATAAAGCCATTTATTCATGATAGTTGAGGTAAGATTCTAATTAACATTTAATGTGGGAAATGTGAGTTAATTCGGAATTCCTTGTAGAGGAAGTACTCCATTTAAACCCTTGTCCTATTGGATTCATTCATGGATCGGGGGTGGCCTCTCGAAGGAAAAAAATATGCCAGACAGAGAGTCAGACAAATTGGGAGGAAATTCGAAGTCATTCCCTTAGTCTCCAAGTACGCTAGGTATTTTTCCATGTTATGGTCATTATTCTTTGATTAATATAGTTAAATGTAAAAATATTTATTTACAATATCCATTCAGTTGTTAAACTCAAACAAGTAAATGATTCTTTATTAAAATATTCTACTCTTGCTCATGACTTATTAAGATATATGTGGTAATTGTATTGTGAATCTAGATCAATAAATATAATTGTATTACATTTCATATGTTGATATTAATAGATGGGAATTGAAATAAAGTGTTATTAAAGTTATATAACTAAGAAGATAAGTGCAATGGTTATCAAGGAGGTGATGATCAACTTGTATTGCATGAGAATAAGTCTTAATAAAAGTAATTAGTTGTTGGAAAGTACTCCTTTAATTAGATGATGCATTGATGGTAATTCTAATATGGTAAAAGGAATAGATAATTACTTCAAGGGTAAAAGAATGATTAACAACTAGACTATTAATACTTTTCGCGAATGGTTAAATAAAGTTACTATATGTACACTTGTTGAGACAACTTCATGAAACAAGTTGTTGTTAAAGTGTTGTATTATGTACACGGATTCCTCTCAAAAGGATATTTGTTTATTTTGTACTTTTAAGTATCTAAAAATATCCTTGAATAGAGTATGTTCACTTAAAAAACTCTTGATTTATATAGAGTGAACTATGGTCTCATACTAACATTTACTTTGCATAAGTTTAAAGAGAAAACGTTAAGAGTTGAGTTATAAACTAACATACATGTTTATGTTATATGTGCAAATAAAGTAAATAAATGTTTTACTTTGATTACAAAGTTAAGTGTGATTTGATTCTAATATTTAATACCTAATTGTATTTGTAACAAATGATAAGTGGTAATGCACCTCTATCATCAAAAACTTGGAAACTTAGATGCCATTCGTTTGCACATTATTTATAGCTAATGCAAATTAGAGATTCCATTTAGACCTAATTGAAAGATGAGGAAGTGATTTTATGTGGTGCCAAATTTGGGGATAAAGTTTTTTTTAAACCAACAGAATCTTGGACAATACTCCTAGATTTTACATGTTTTCTAGAGAAAGAAAGAGGACAAGGGTGTTGAAAATAGTTGTCAATTGATGTGAAAAGAGTTCAACAATGACAAAAAACCAGTGAACAGATCAACGAATAGATTTGAATCCGCAAAAGGATCGACGGTTAAAATTGAATCTGCAAAGAGATCAATGGTTGCAAAGTGGTTGACAAAACTATAGCGCGAATCCGTAGTTCTGTAAATCGACGACCAAAAGAGCATACACAAATGATTGATGTCGTGGAGGAAAAATTATAGAAGAACGTTCGAGATTTTATGAACCTGTAATCAGCAACCTGCAATCTAGAAGATCGATGGTCAATAAAGAGTCCACAAAGGGATCAACAACGAGGAATAAATATTGCCGAATTATTTTCAAGAAATTTGGAAAACCCACAATCCACAATTTGCATCTGATCTAAGATCGAAGATCAAGAAAGAGCCTAAATGAGATCGACGGTGTAGAAGAAATATTATGAAAAGAAAATTACATAACCACTTTTAAAGGTTTTTGAAAACTTGCAATCCGAAATCTGCATCTGATCTTATATCAACTGTCTAGGAAAAGTCCGGAAAAAATCAACGGTGCAGAAAGACTGTTGCAAAAAGTTAGTTGTGGAAAGGAAGTTGCGGAAGAAAATTTTAAGAAAAGTAAAAAACACGCATCTACAATCCACCATCCGCATCATATCAACGGTCTAGAAAGAGTCCAAAGAAATCAATAATGCGGAAAGGATCCATTGCAAAAAGGAAAATTCAAAAGAATTTCTGGTAAAATAATTATCATTGCAGAGAAGCAATTATGTTAAGATTGTGTTGTGGAAAGGTGTGATTGATAAACCTAAGTAAAGTTAAAGAATTTTTAAAATGAAGAATTGAGTATTCATGAAAAGGCATGATCTAAAGTTGAAAAGGTGCAACGGTGAAGAGATGCATTCACAGAAAACGTGTTAGTAGGTATTTATAAACAAATGATAAGTGAGATAAATTGTCTCTGTGATCCATATCTATGCAGTAGTAGAAGCAAATAGATACCAAAGAAAACCAGTGACAAATAAAATTAAAGAATATATGGAAATCAAATAAAACATAACTGGGTGGTAGGGTGGCTCTAGGGAAAAAAACATGCATGTAGGGGCTCGTAGATTCCTTCCAGTAGTATATGGTAAATATGGTGTTGTAGCATCCTTTCAGAAGCAGCTGATAAAACCATGGGGTTGTATCCTCCTTCTAGTAGTTGCTAGTAAATAGGGTGTAGTACCATCCTTGTATGTAGTAGAAGCAAGAAACTATTTGTAAATACAATTTTTTAGTAATATGAGGTATTGGTGGTTTACCCAATTGGGATTCCACAAAAAATCTATGTTCTATATTTATTGTTGATTCTGTGTGTTAATGATTAACGTTAAAAGTGGTTTTTATTGATAAAGTTATCAATAATGAGTCACCCCCCC
Source organism: Pseudotsuga menziesii (assembly GCA_001517045.1). Classification (NCBI taxonomy): domain Eukaryota; kingdom Viridiplantae; phylum Streptophyta; class Pinopsida; order Pinales; family Pinaceae; genus Pseudotsuga; species Pseudotsuga menziesii. The sequence continues at coordinate 59,126 of LPNX010113063.1, forward strand.
TCTCATTATTGTCCAATATTCCAACAATTGGTATCAGAGAAGGTTCCTTCATTACAGTTTAACCACTGGAAGGAGGATCCTAAATAAAACCAAATATAGATCAACAAGAAGGGTTAGCCACCAAAAAACCACCACTATTCATAGGATATAATTATGCATATTGGAGTGTGAGAATGAAGTGTCATTTGATGTCTTTTGGATGGAAGGTTTGGGAAGCAATTGAAAGAGAATATAAAATAACAATGACAACCTACCTACAAACAGTATGGATCTAGGCCAATTTGAGGGTAATGCAAAATCCTTAAATGCCATCCCGAGTGGATTGAAAAACACTATATTTGTAAAATTCATGCAATTCAAAACTTCCACACAAGCTTGGGATAAGTAAAAGATTATCTATGAAGGGGAATCCAAGTTCAAACAATATAAGCTTCAGATATATACAGGGCAGTTTCAGAGCCTAAAAATGAAAGAAGAAGAAAACAATGGAGAATACCTTTTAAGAGTAGATGAAATTGAAAGTGCTATTAGAGGCCTCGGAGGAAAATTAAAGGAAAGAGAAGTAGTTGATAAGGTACTAAGAACATTTCCAATTAAGTATGATTCAAAGGTGTCCACTTTAGAAGAATGAAATGACATTGATATTGTGACAGTAGATGAACTACATGGGATTCTCATTGTATATGAGATGAGAACAGGGAAAAATGATCCTTCAAAAAAGAGGAAGAATTTAAAGCCATAAAAGATTCAAAGAAGTCTGAAGCTCCACCCAAAAACCATTCATAGTTTTCAAATAAATAAGAATCCCTCTTTATTTAAAAACTTGAAATAGGTACTAGAAAATACAAAGGAAATTTACCCCTAAATTTTTTTAGACGTGGAAGATTCGAAAAGTTTTCCTCAAAATGTCCCTACTCTAAACAAGATGATAGTGATAAGATAGATGTCTCAAAGAAGTTCAAAAAGGGTAAAAAAGGAAACAAAAAGAAAACTATTTACACCATGGAAGATAATGAAGATGAAGATACAAGTGGTGATGAAGAAACATAAATTCTATTCGTGGGAATTGATACTCAAGATCAAAATGGTGAATCAGATTAGTAAGGTATAATGGACTTAAAATATGAACTCATTAGCTCTCTTGAAGAACTTGAAAAGTGCAGGAGAAAGAACATGTACTTAAACCATGTCATTAGAGTTGGAAACTCAAATCCTTAAGGCCAAAAAGATTGAAAAGGACCTAAATTTGCAGCTCAAAAGAAGAATACAAGATTTTGAAAGGTTTGAAGAAGAGATCATGCAGCTTAGGAAAAATCTTGATGAAGAAGCTATCGAATCAAAATTTGAGAACAACCCAAAGGTCTTAGATGATATATTAAATATACAAAGAACATGAAACGATAAATATGGTCTAGGATATGGAAAAGCAAAGAATCCACAACATTCCTCTTTCACTGACCAAGGTGGAAATACAAGAAGCTATGCTGGTGTACTAAAAAGTCCCATGAAAAGGGAAGAAAGTGAGAAATATGGTCCATCATCCTATGAAAAAAACATAATAAATGAAGTGTCCAAAAGACCAATGTAAAAAATATATCAACATATCTTTTTGAGTCATTATTACACTTGTAATAACTTTGGTCACAAAGAGTTAAATTGTATATCTATTTGAAAGTTTCAAGAATACAAGAGGAATTCACCTAGTGACAAACAAAAATGAAGAAATCATGACCGATTTACACTTATTCAAAGATATGACCTAGAGTGTTACAAATGTAATAACTATGGACATATGGAAATCAAATGTAAAATGATGAATCCTACAAAAAGTTTTTTTGCAAGTAAGTTTCAAGACAAAAACCAAACAAAGGATTGGAAGAAAAAGGAAGAAAACGAGATATCCATGATTTCCCTATGCGCAACAAAGAGAACATATCTATGGCATATAAATAGTGTATGTTCAAAACTTATGATAGGTGATCTAACTGGGTTCATAAAATTAAAGGAAAATAAGGGTAGAGTCACATTTGGAGACAATAAGTCTTCCAAAATAATTAGCAAAGGTACAACTGTTATCAATAGTAAGATCAAAGTAGAAAATGTGTTACTAGTAGAAAACCTTAAGCCTAATCTCCTCAGTATAAGTAAAACATGTGACCAAGGTTACATCTATATTTTTTACTCTGATAAATGTGAAATCAGGAAAAAGGACTCAAAAAGAATTGTTGGCACTGCTGTAATAAATTGAAACAATGTATACATCCTATAAAATGAAAATTAATTCCACTTGAGTTTGGTCAATGAAAGTTGGTTATGGAACAGAAGGATGGGACACTTAAACTTTGATAATATTGTCAAGATAAGTAAGAAGGAAGCTATGAGAGACTTGCATAAAATTGTGAAACCTAGAAACTCGCCGTGTAGACATTGTCAACATGGGAAGCAAACTAACCAGTTTCAAAACAAAAGAACACATGACCTCACATCCTCTCGAAATAGTTCACAGTGATCTTTGTGGAACAACAAGGACCAAAAGTATGCAAGGAAAATACTATTTTATGCTGCTCATTGATGACTATACAAGGATGAATTGGGTAAAATTTCTCAAAGAAAAATCAGATGCTCTTGAAAAATTCAAAATCTTCAAAGCAATGGTTGAAAACAAGATAAATTAGAAAATCAAATGTCTTAGATCAAACGATGGGGGATACTTGACCTCAAACGAGTTCAATTATTTTTGTGAAATACATGGGATCAAAACATAATTTTTAGCTACAAAGACTCCTCAATAGAATGGTGTTGTTGAAAGGAAGAATAGAACAGTCTAAGAAGCTTCCAGAACAATGATTAATGAAGAAAAGTTGTCAGATGCATATTGGAGAGAAGCAGTATATACAACTGTCTATATACTTAACATAGGACAAGTCATAGTGAATAAGGAAAAGACTCCTTATTAACTATGGTATGGAAGACTAGCCTCAGAAAAATACTTCAAAGTGTTTGGCAGCGAGTACTACATTAAAAGGAACGAGAATGATATTTGTAAGTTCGATTCAAGGACTGATAAAGGTATATTTTTAGGATATTCATCCACCAAAAAGGAATATAGATGTTACACTAAAATGTTACAAAATATTTTAGAAAGTGTAGATGTAAGAATATATGACATGAAACCAAGAAGGATAAGAAGCCATAATGAAGATATAAGTACAAATGATGAAGAAAAGGAAGAATTGCAGAAAAATGAAAGTATTCATGATGAAGAAGAGGAATTATAGGAGGAAGATACAATGGAAAGTCAAGAAGATTCTTCAAGATCTGATACAAAAAATCCATATAGAAGAATACAAAAATATCATCCCAAGACACAGATCATCGGTGACAAAGATGTTGAAGTTAGTACAAGGAGACAACTATTATTTAATGAACAAGCCCTACTTTTAGTAGTGAAACCTAAGAATTTTATAGAAGCCAACAAAAATGATGAATGGATTAAATCCACGAATGAAGAATTGGATCAGAATGAAACATGGGAAATTGTTTGAAGACAATAAGAACAGAATATTATAGCAATGAAATGGGTTTTCAAGAACAAATTCAATGAACATGGTCAAGTGATAAGAAACAAGGAAATATTAGTATGTAAAGGTTATGCTCAAGTGTAAGGGATTGATTTTGAAGAAAATTATGCCCCTATAGCAAGACTTGAAGCAATCAGAATGTTCTTAGCACACTCATGCCATAAAATTTTTAAAGTATATTAGATGGATGTCAAGTCTTCCTTTCTAAATGGAAAACTAGAGGAATATGTCTATATTGAACAACATGAAGGTTTCTTCTTATTAGAAAATAAAGACTATTTTTGTAAATTAAAAAAGACACTCTGTGGCCTCAAAAAATATCCAAGAGCATGGTTTTCAAGTATGGAAACTACTTAAAGAAACAAGGATTTAAGAGAGGGGTCACTGAAAGTAATATCTTCAAAAAAATTGAAGATGAAAATATGATCATCGTTTTTGTTTATGTATATGGCATCATATTTGGACGCGATTTACAAATACTAAGTGTAAACTTCGCTTCTACAATGAAAAAATAATTCAAACTGCCAATGTTGGGTGAATTAACATTCTTTTTGGGATTACAAGTTTATCAAAAAAGTAAAGGAATATTTATCTCTCAGACAAAGTACATCAAATCCATGCTTAAAATATTTAACATGGAAGACTCCAAACATTTTAGTACTCCTATGATCACATGTCCTAAATAAAGTAAGGACGATGAGTCTTTGGAAGTGGACCATACCATGTATAGATCCATGATAGGCATCCTGCTATATGTGACATCTACAAGGATAGATGTGATTCAAGATGTAGGTTTGGTTTCTAGATTCCAATCAAGCCCTAAAGAAACACATGTAACAACAGTAAACAAAAATTTCAAATATTTGGAAGGTACTATGGAATATGGGTTATGGTACCCAAAAAGTCAAGAATTCATCCTAAAAGCATTTACTGATGCAGATTGTGCAGGAAGTATTGAAAATGGAAAAAGTACCAATGGAGCAAAATTATTCTTATGAAATTGTTTGGTTTCATGGTTAAGTAAAAACCAATCTTCCATTTCACTCTCCATAGTAGAGGCCAAGTATATTGTTGTTGCATCATGTTGCACTCAAGTCATTTGGATGAAGCAGACACTAGAATACTTACTAGTGGAGTATGACCACCCAATATTAATAAATTGTGATAATACCAGTGCCATAAATATGTCAAAGAAGCTTGTCATGCACTCCAAGACAAAACACATACCAATAAAGTATCACTTCCTAAGAGAACAAGTATCCCTGAAGTTTGTCAAATTAGAGTATGTTGACACAAAAGAACAAATTGTTGATATCTTTACCAAATCACTACCCAAGGAATCCTTTGAGAATCTTAGATGAAAGTTGGGATTATTCCCTTTACAACAGTTGTAGAATTCGAAGCATAATCTAAGGGGGAGATATGATGAAAGGGGGAGTTGTAAAAAGGAATCTTTTGTCATTTCTATCAAAGGGGGACAAAATTGACTAAAATAAACGTTTCCATCAATACCAAAGGTGGGAATGTTGAAAATAATTGTTAATTGATGTCAAAAGATTCAGCAATGACAAAAATCAGTGAAAATATCAAGGACTATATTTGAATCCAAAAAACTATCGACGGTTAAAATTGAATCCGTATTTGATCATGGATTAACAGTTAGGATTGAATCCACAAAGAGATCGATGGCTGCAGAGCAATCCATAATACTATAGCGCAAATCTGGAGTTGATTGTAAATCATCAGTCTGAAGAGAATCTGCAAATGATTGACGGTGCGGAGGAAAAATTGCGGAAAAAGAATTGCAGAACCAATGTTTGAGATTTTATGAACCCACAATTCGCAACCCATAATCTAGAAGATTGATGGTTAGGAAAGACTCCGCAAAGAGATCGATGATGCAGAAGAAATATCACGGAAAGGAAATTGTGAAATTGTTTTCAAGAAATTTGGAAAACTCGCAATCCACAATCCCCATTTGATCTAAGATCATCTATCAAGAAAGAGTCTGAATGAGATCGATGACGCGGAAGAAATTTTAAAGATTTTTGAAAACCTGCAATCTGCAAGATGCATATGATCTTAGATCAATGGTCTAGAAATATTCCTCAATAAATCAACGGTGCAGAAAGACCATAGAGGAAAGTATCTTGTGAAAATGTAGTTATGGAAAAGAAGTTTGGGAAGGACCTTTTGATAAAAGTCAAAACCGCACATCTACAATCCACAATCTGCATCAAATCAAGAGTCTAGAAAGAGTATAAAGAAATCAATGGTGCATAAATGATTTGTTGCGGAAAAGAAAATTCACAATAATTTCTAGTAAAACAATTATCATTGTAGAGAAGCACTTCTGGTAAGATTGTGTTGCGGAAAGGTGTGATTGATAAACCTAAGTAGAGTTAAAGAATCGTTAAAATGAAGAATTGAGTATTCATGAAGAGGCGCGATCTAAAGTTAAAAAGGTGCAATGGTGAAGAGACACATTCATAGAAAACATGTTAGTAGGTATTTATAGACAAAATGATGAGTGAGAGAAAATATCATTGTGATCCAGATCTATGCAACGATAGCAACAAATAGAGACCAAAGAAAACCAGTGACGGATAAACTTAAAGAAGATTTGGAAATTAAATAAAACATAATAGGGTGGTAGGGTGGCACTAGGGAAGGCAACACACCTACAAGGGATTGTAGCCTCCTTACAATAGTAGCTGGTAAATAGGGTGTTGTAGCATCCTTTTAGTAGCAGTTGATAAAACCAGGGAGTTGTAGCCTTCTTCCAGTAGTTGTCGGTAAATAGGGTGTAGTACCATTCTTGTATGTAGTATCAGTAAGAAACTATTTGTAGATACAATTTTGCAGTAATAGGAAGTATTGGTGGTTTACCCAATTTGGCTTCCATGATAAATTTGTGTTCTATATTTCTTGTTGATTATGTGTGTTGTAAAGGAAAGTTTCCTATGGATAGGGTTTAAGAGGCCAACAACGTACTGGGGTTGAAAGAGAGATGCAAATGGTTCTGCAAGAAAATATAAACAAGATTCAGAGATTAGAATGGTTCATACCTTAGCCAAACGAAGGTTGATCCAAGGAGCCCTTCAATCCTCTTCTTTCTCCTATCGCTCCTCTTGCTCCAAGAGACCTACAAAACGAGTTATACCTTCCTCAAACCAATATGACCACATATAAAGAAATGATAATCAAATAAACATGAAATAATGTTTTGACTAACATCATCATATGATCATAAAGAAATATTCAATCACACATTGAACAATGACTTGGGAAGAAGAAGGACATCACATCTTTATTAATATTGAAAACAAGTACAAGTATACCTTCTCTTCAATTTCGACACCTCATGAAACCTTGATTTAGTTCTCCTGCTTCTCTTCTCCAAGGAACTCAGCCTCCAAGCTCTGCAACACAAGGAGAATGCTTCTAGGGAAAAGGTGTTGGAAAAGAGAGCTCCAAATCCTCCAACATAACAATGAAAAGATTCAAGTATCCTCTCATGGACCTCCCTACCTCTATTTATATTCTTTATGAAGAGTTAGGGTCGAAGACAAAGTAGTTACAACTAAAGGAGTTAGTTGCATAACTACCCAAACTACCCAAATTTCAAAATACGTAATTTTTTGACATTTTTAGGAGGCGTACATGGGTTGTAGAGACAACAGTCGCATATGCGACGAGGTATACGTAGGTTGCAATTGCAATAGTTGCATATTTAAGGCATATGCGAGTATTATATATAGCAAGTCGCGTACATATGTGGGTTTTTTTAAGGAAACTCATGTATACATCAAAAAATATCATTTTAAGGATACTTCTCGGCATTTTCAGACTTTGGTGTCTTCTGGAAAGTTTTAGATAACAAAAATATATTTCCAATGGTGTAGAGATGAGGTCAACGGAAGTTACAAAACTCAAGATATGGTTCTGCCAAGTTAGGTGTTTTTTCAATGAATTTCATGAAGTGTTGTCATGGAAGTGTTGACATGCGACAGAATCATGGAAAAGTGGTCATAGGAAGAGATGTGTCATTTTGAGATATAAGAGATGCCCCCTAATGTATGAGGTTAGAGGGGAAGACAATAGCCTAAATACATTATAAAGGAAACAACTAAGTATGGAGAGAGCAGAGAATCCAAGATCAAAAGGCTTAAACAAAGGTACCTGAAAGAGAGATAAATGTCAAACAAAACTTATCTCTGGGACATACAAGTCCATATACAAAACATTGCCATAAAGATATAGGCGGATTCAACATATGTATAACTGATGAAAATATCATGGCCGCTCAATATGCAAAAAGGTTCCATATCAAATCTAAAGGAGTCATGGCCACAAATGAACAAGGTGGATCCATGCTCAACAATCGATCATAGCCACAAAATACAAGGTGTATTTATGTCTCAACAAAATGTCATATAAAGTGTAACATGGTCTTGCGCAACTTCCACAATAGAAAAATGACAATGCTACTGTTGGCCCAAGGTCTTCAATCCAAACCTCCCGAAAAAGTTATGAATCCTAACCATGTGAATATAGGAGCTGAAGTCAAACATAGAGGAAACCGTTTGATTACCGGTCAATGATGAGAACCATTAACAAACGCGAGGGAAACCACCATTAATGAAAATGGTCCCCAAGGTACCTAGTACATTCTAACAAGTGTGAATACAAGGACTTGAAGTCGAACACTTGAAGAATCCATTAAGTAGGAGACATTAAGGTATTCCCACTATCTAATAGCGAGGGAAACTACCACTACTGACTGCAATCCCCAAGGTACTGTCAGAAAAATGTAAATCTCATCCCTAGAGCAAGATGTGTTACAGTCGATAGGAAGAGATCCGTTGGAAGGAAGGCATTAAGGAATCATTCATCATCCAACACGAGGTAATTCAAAGACTAATTATATCTCGAATTGGTACTGAATTTCACGAAAAGGACCACCGAAGACATGATGTAATGAATTGATACCAGGGAATGGCCGACACAAAAGTTCAAGGAAACTACAGAAAGGCCGACAAAGGTTTAATCCTTGAATAGTGAGCATGAAACAAAAGTGACTTAGGAAGCTTTTAACACAAAAGGGACCAATGAAACAAATCTACAATGTAGGAGACATTGACAGATTCCCCATATCATTGGAAAAGAAACCAACCAGAGGAGTAAGAAACTATGAATCGAGATAAGGTTAAAATACTAGGATCCAACTCTTGATATACTCAAAACTGCTGCTTTGTTCAAGTAAACAAGACTTGCTTCCATGATGTAAAAACCATGTGAATGAACTTCCCTTCCCCTCTTTCTTGTAAAGGTTTAATGAGTCCAAGAAAGAAAACTCGGGACCTTCTTCATTTTTGGAAAGCTCGAAGAAGAGGTAGAAGAATGCTTGATAAAGCACTGATTCGTGGATTTTACGAGCCCAAAATAGTACATGCTCGAAGGTGTTTTCATAGTTTAGAGAGTCTGAAAACTCCAAAGAAGACTCCATGGGGGTGATTTTTCTTACAATTTAGTCTCCTAAGGCTGAAAAAGTATAAAACATACTAAAGAAGAACTCTCTTAGCTTCTGAAGAAGTAAGGCACACCTTTTTTGTACTTAGTCAGTAAGGTTTGAAAAAGGTTAAATTAGCACATGGGCCAATGCTCCTTCAAAAGCAGCATATAGTGTGAGTTTTATGAGTGTGAAGGAAGGTAAGATCACTCGAAAAGATCCATTTGATTACGAGAAATGAGGATTACAACAGTAAACTCGATGCTTTGTTATTTAGGGTTTAATGAGCATGAAAAACACATAAATTACACTCTAAATATTTTTCATGTTTTGGTCCAGAGCATGAAAAAGAGAAAACTAAGCTCATACCAGGGGTTCCTTTTCCGTATATTTAGTCCCTTAGGTCCAGAAAAGCAATAAACCCATGCCTGAGAATACTCTTCTCAATTCTGTAGAAAAGAGAGCGATCCTTTCTCGTACTATTCGACATGGTCAGAGAAAGTGATAACCTACCACCAATGTGGATGCCCATTCATATATTCTTAACGAGCCTGAATGGACAAGTTTACTCAGCAGTCAAGTCTATTTTCAGGAGTCAAACTTGGGCCTAAAGAAACTCAATATATTTCCTGTGAAGTTTTAACAAGTCCAAAAAATTCAACTCACGGCCTCCTTACTTGTTTTAAGGATCTGGAAGGAGAGCCGAAAGAATGCTCTAAATGCAAGGAGACGAGTGTCATAGGAAAGTGAAACTAGTTCCAAGCACAAGGAAAAAACCTATGCATAATGCAAGGAAAGCGAACAAGATAAGGACACTCGAGGAATGTCTCCTCAAGGTAAAAGGTGTCAAGTTGCAAAGGAAAAATGATACAAGGCTTAGTGACGATGAAAAAAAAGATGAGGGATTATACAATGAGCTAAGATCATGGAAGCTGGCATCAGTCTCATAAGCATGAGTAGGGCACATGCAAATGTAGTTACAACTTGAACAACAAAACAAGGCCACTAAACAGTTGTGAATCCAATTAAGAATCCAGTCTCCAAGAAACAACAAGATCAGGATCATTTTCAGAAGAAAATATCTGATGTGAGTCACTTTGGCAGAAGCACATGCGACTTTGCTATCTTCTACAAAAGGAAAAGTCAAGGAAGAATCAACTGAAGGAGACTCTATAGTGCCAAGGACTAATGATTTAATATCAATAATATCAACCTCGGAAGGAAAGCAAAAATCAACAAGGGAGATAGAGTATGCAGGAGAAAACTCAGTATCACAGGAGTTGAAAAATTCATAAGAAAAATCAAACTCATCAGGATCACTGACTTGTTGTTTGATGGTCCAAAAACTCAAAAAGTCCAACATAAGAAGACTGATCCATGGAAATATAAGAAAATAAGGGCTATACTTAGTCACAACTGAACCGACATCCAAAAGGAGGTCAGACTGTATGAAAGACTCTAGGATTACTTCATCCGAAGGAAGAAGATCATCTGAGATAAGATACATGTCTAAACTTTCAAATGGATTGACAGAGTGGAGAGTGGGCTTCATAGTCTGTATAGGATGAATCACTTGGTCAACTGTTGGGACCAAGTCCCGGGAAGGTAAGCATGGAAACAGAGGCTTCTTCTTAGTAGCAATTGAACACAAAGGAAATGAGGCCACATAGCTCACCTGTGGTGGGGTAGTGTCTATAGAAACACTGGGAATCAATAAAGGAAAGACCTGGTCTCTAGTTGGGTCAAGAGACAGATCTGTTGAAATATTGTAACTTTGAAGAATATTCTATATGTATCTTTTGTGGTCCCCGATGGTCCTACCGAGAGAACCACTTGTATTACTTTGTACCCCGATGCTTCTAATTGGAAGAACTAATAAGAGTCATGAGGTAGTCCTCTCTAATTGTAAAGGTGGGTCATTAGCACCCTAGTGTGGTTACTTGAGCCTACATGTGTAACTTGAGCCTACATGATTTAAATCAAGCCTACATGTGAGTTGAGTTAACTTAAGTGAACAGATGAAGATAAATATAGGTGTAGCGATCCTCATTTGGAACAGACACTCTCACTTGTGTAGCGCATTAGTGGAGAAGAGAAGTAGTTGGAGAAGGAGGAGGATCAGGCTTTGATCTCCTTGCTGGTTTTATCTTTTATCTTTTTGGGGCATCTATATTGAGGAAGATTTTGTTGGGTTTTTCCCCTTAGGGTTTTCCCAGGATAAATATTTGTGTTCCTTTTGTATGGTTGTGCTTGTCTATCTTTCAGTGATCCTGTTTATATGTTTTTGTTATGAAAATGAAATGAAGTACTGATGTATTAGATAAGGATATGAAAAGTCAACATGGTATCAGAGCCACCCTGAAAAGAAGACACTATGCAGCTACATAATCTATGGCTTCTTACTTTTTGGTTCTCTCTCTACAATCTATCAGCAAAAGAAGGCTAGGCTGACTCTCCATTGAAGGGCGCATCTTTCTGTCGAAGCGGAATTCGATTCCGAGCATTTTCAGTTTTCGGTGTGGGAAATTAGGGCTTCTTGAAGAAGAAGAATTTTTGAGTGATACCAACATAGAATTTATCTCTTAATCAAAATCGAATTTTAGAGACATGGATCAAGATTTTTGGTTGGGTGAAACTCCAGGAAAGTCAAACCCTAGTTTGACCCGGAGCTAGAAAAAACCCTAAATACTAAAAATGCTAAGTTTTGGTATATTCACTATATCCCAATATTGGCGATGTTTAAGGAGCTGAAAATTGCAAATACTAAATATATAATCCTGATGAACACTATTTCCAAAATGCATCCTCCGATTCGCTATATTCTAGGAGATATGATCCCTCCAAGTTAGGGGTCTAGCCTCTTCCAGAATTCATCCCTAAACAGGACACCTAGGGAAAATTTCTATAGCTTGGGCTATAGAGGTCCAAATGGAATTCCTTAAGCTGTTCTAGAAATATCACGAACTTTAATTTCTGTGATCTGAATTTCAGATCCTGAAGACGAACCAGTGACACGTGGAATTCCGTACAACTTCACTATTCTGAACAATCCTGTAACAGGTCACCTTGGGAAAATGATCATAAATCCAAATTGGTGAAACCAATTCTGATGAAACATGTGGTGTTGGATCAGGGGACATGTGAGGTTACCTTAGTGTGAAATTTTAGACATATAGGAGCATTAAATTTGGAGATATCATAGAAACAGTAACAGGTACTTTTGCAGAAGAAATTGGAAAACTAGGGTTTCCTGTTCCGGGAGCTTCCCTCCACTATTTTCAGAAAATGAGTACATTGGACAGCTCCGTTTGAAGAGATATATATTTCTATCCAATAATATATGAAAGATTCCAACTTTTTAAAATTAGGGTTTCTCTGACAAACCCTAGATCAGCTCCGGAAGCAGGACAGACACCTCAAATCAGTAAGATCTAATCTTTTGCTATTTGCATTTGAGTTTCAAAGTGATCTATCACATCAGCTTGATGATAAGATTGGTGAATTTTAAAACTTCCAAGCATGAAAGTATTTGATCCCTCTGAAGAAAATGAATTGGACACCTACATGAATAGAGAGGTTCCAGTTCTAGAGGGAGATGAGCCTCAAAGCCTTACACAAGACTCAACTTGATCAAGGCCAAGAAGATCATTGTTGATTCAATCACAGATCAAATTGTACCACAAGTGTCTTCCCTAAAGACACCAAATATGTTTGATTCCTTGATCAAGCTATTTGAATATAAGAAGATGGATTTGAGAAAACAGTTGAAGAATGTGAAGATCTAGAATGCATAACATCTTGAAGCAGAAGCAGAGAATACAAAAGTGGTGATAGCCACCTTGAATGGCCTCCCATGATCATGGGATCCATTCATGCGAGGAATGTGTGCTAGAAGGAAGTGATTACTTTCAGTTGAATTTGGGAAGAAGAAGCTCGTCTCATAAGAACAGAAGAAGAAAGATGGGAGCAAATTGAATATCAAGATCTCACCATTCAAGGAAGACCCCTCAAGCGATGAGGAATATGAAGAACTCAATTCTTGACGAACCTCTTATCCATATTATCATTTGGATAAGAAATGATGATTTCATGAATGAAGAAGATGATGAAGGAGAATGATCAAGAAGGATTCTACCCACAAAACAAACAAAAGATAAGTATTCAATTGTCATTTAATGATATTGTTTTGTTATGCATATTCAGATGATGTGTTATGCATGATAGATTGTTTGCATTAATGACTGTATGCTACTAATATGCATGTGATTGGTAAGTAGCTCATGGTGCTATACATCTCTCCATTGCTACTTATCTAGAATTAAACCTCTTTACATGACATATTGGATTAATGCACAATCTCAATGATGTCATCTAGAAAGTTTCCATGAGATATGGATGAATGTTGTATTGGATAAACAGTTGCATGATGCATAAGAATTTTTCATTATGCATATGTTTTATGAAATAGTTCTAACCATGCAATTGGTGCATTTGAATTGTAGAAAAGGTCCTGAACAACCTCTTACAAGAAAACAAGGATGAGACTTGTTCCGAAGAACAAGTGATGACAATTCAATAAACATGAATTAGAAGCTCCCAGGGTCAGAGACACCATGACAAAAGAAAGAGATTTAGAGAGCGGTAGATCCACCTCGAAGGATGAAGACAACCATGGGTATAAGAGATAACTCAAGATGAAGAAACGAATGCTATGATCAAAGAATAACAGTTGATCATGGGGAATGATGTATACGATATGATTTCGAGACATAAAAGGAAGTACATAGTATCTTCCATATGGATCTCAAGAACAAGTGTACAAAGAAAAGGTTCATGATTTGCCTCAGAAAGAATAGACTATGACATGACATACTCTATTGAATATTATATATCAAGCATAGAGCCACCTGTACAGAATGAAGAGGGAAGATGATACTCCACTTCAAGGGGAGTGACTACAGAAGATATCTAAGTTTGACATGGTATGACATGATGGACAACTTCCTGCTGGATTGAGACTTTACCAAGAGTAAAGAGGGTTCCAACCTTCAAGGTTGAATGCAAAAGACTAGGATATGTTGATGACCTGACAAGACGAACACATGGAAGATGTTATGATGAAAGAATACTAGAATGATGTTTGGGATACAGTTCCCAAACCAGAAGGAAAGAGTCTAGTATCCTCCAAATGGATATGCAAAATAAAGCATGTAGCTGACGGAAGTATTGAGAAGCATAAAGCAAGATTTGTGGCCAGAGGTTTCTCTCAGAAAGAGGGAATTGATTATGAAGAGACATTTGCCCCAATAGCACGGTATACTTCAATTAGAGCTACCATGGCACTTGCATCCATGATGAAGTGGGACTTACACCAGATGGATGTGAAAACAGCTCTTCTAAATGGTGTGATCAAAGAAGAATATACATAGAACAACCACAAGGATTTGAAGTTGAAGATAGACATACTCATGTATGCAAGTTGAAGAAGGAATTATATGGTCTTAGACAAGCTCCTCGAGCTTGGTATGAAAGAATAGATGGTTTCTTGTCGAGCATGGGCTTTACCAAAAGTAAAGCTGATCCTAACCTTTATCTTAGGGTTGTAGAAGATGAACTTGTCATTCTGTTATTATATGTGGATGACTTATCCTTGACAGGAAATGAGAAACAGGTCATGGAAAGCAAGAATAAACTAGCAGAATAATTTGAGATGAAAGACCTTGGGTTAATGCATTATTTCCTAGGTCTGGAAGTATGGAGAAGTTCATAAGAAATCTTTCTCAACCAAGGAAAGTATGCGGTAGAGATATTGAAGAGATTCAATATGTTGGAATTCAAAGTCATGGCCACACCCATGGACTCCAACCTAAAGCTGTTAGCTGATGACTCATCAGAGTTAGTGGATATGACTCATTAAAGACAGATCATTGGGTCATTGATGTACTTAACCAATACCAGACCAGACATTTATTTTGATGTGAACACCTTAAGTCAATATCTTGTTCAACCAAGACAGGTTCACCTAGTAACTGCAAAACATGTCACTGAGATATCTGAAAGGGACTATAGAATTTGGTTTATATTATAATGGTAGCCATGAGTACAGATTGTATGGCTACATAGATGTAGATTGGGCTGGAAGTATCTCAGACAAGAAAATCACATTAGGTAGATGCTTTTGTTTGGGATATGCTATGAGTTCATGGTTTAGGAGGAAACAGTCTAGTGTTTCTCATAGCATGGCTGAAGCGGAATACATAGCAGATTACTCTGCTAAGTTGTGAAGCCATGTGGCTTCGGAAGCTGATATCAAGTCTCTTTGAACTGAAGATGGATACTACATTGATTCTATGTGACAACGAGAGTTGTGATAACAGAGAACCCCGTGTTCCGTCGTAACACATAGAAATCTGGTATTTATACATTCAAGATAAAGATGCAGATGATGATGTTTCAGTATTTACATACTGTAGATACAGATGATGGTGATTCAGTATTTCTATACTGAATATATAGATGATGATGATTTCAGTATTCCCATACTGAAGATATAGATGATGTTTCAATATTTACATACTGTAGATGTAGATGATGGTGACCTGATGATGATTTTAGTACTCACATACTAGAGATACAGATGGTGATAGTTTAGTATTCACATATTGAAGATGTAGATGAAGATGGTTTAGATGATGATGTGCTGACAAAGCCTCTGTCTCGGGTAAAGTTCGAACACTTTCGAGACAAGCTTGGTATGGTTCATAAAGGCCTTCCCCGAAAGGGGGAGTAGTGATGTTGTAGTGGGATTGTATCATCCCTGGACAGTTGTCCTAAAGTGATATGAAGACCTTGGTCTTCAAGAATGAAGAGGGATTGTATCATCCTGGGACATATGTCCAGAAGTGATCCGGAGACCTTCGTCTTCGAGAATGAAGTGGGATTGTATCATCCCTGGGCACTTGCCCTAAAGTAATATGGAGACCTCGGTCTTCAAGAATGAAGTGGGATTGCATCATCCCTGAATTTTGGTTCAATGTATCCGGAGGTCTCAGCCCCCGTGAAAGTGGTAGGATTGCATCATCCTTGAACTTCGGTTCAAAATGTATCCGGAGGTCTCGGCCCACATGAAAGTGGTGGATTGTATAATCCCTGAACCTCGGTTCAAAATGTATCTGGAGATCTTGGTCCCCGTGAATGTGGTAGGATTGTATCATCCTTGAACTTCGGTTCAGAACGGATCTGGTGAGTTCGATACTAGAGAACGCGTGTTGATCCCGCAATTCCTAGAGGAAGGATTGTTTGAGTTCCACATATGTGTTGATCCCGTAATTCCGAAAGGAAGGATCGTTAGTAACTCTGTAAAGACCTAAATCCCGTAATTCCAAAAGGAAGGATCATTGAATTGATCCCGTAATTCCAACAGGAAGGATTGTCTGAGTTCCACATATGTGTTGATCCCGTAATTCCAATAGGAAGGATTGTTTGAGTTCCAGCTGTGTTGATCCCATAATTCCGAAAAGAAGGATCGTTAGTAACTTCGTAAAGACCTAAATCCCATAATTCTGAAAGGAAGGATCATTGACTTGATCCCTTAATTCCAATAGGAAGGATTGTTTGAGATCCACAGATGTGTTTATCCCATAATTCCAAAAGGAAGGATCGTTAGTAACTCCGTAAAGACCTAAATCCCGTAATTACGAAAGGAAGGATCATTGGTAGCTCCGTAAAGACTTGATCCCGTAATTCCAACAAGAAGGATTATCTGAGTTCCATAGATGTGTTGATCACGTAATTCCAATAGGAAGGATTGTCTAAGTTCCACAACTGTGTTGATCCTGTAATTCCGAAAGGAAGGATCGTTAGTAACTCTGTAAAGACCTAAATCCCGTAATTCTGAAAGGAAGGATCATTGAATTGATCCCTTAATTCCAATAGGAAGGATTGTTTGAGTTCCACAGATGTGTTGATCTCGTAATTCTGAAAGGAAGGATCGTTAGTAACTCCGTAAAGACCTAAATCCCGTAATTCCGAAAGGAAGGATCATTGGTAGCTCTGTAAATACTTGATCCCGTAATTCCAACAGGAAGGATTGTCTGAGTTCCACAGATGTGTTGATCCCATAATTCCAATAGGAAGGATTGTCTGAGTTCCACAAATGTGTTGATCCTGTAATTCCGAAAGGAAGGATCGTTAGTAACTCCGTAAAGACCTAAATCCCGTAATAATGAAAGGAAGGATCATTAGTAGCTCCATAAAGAATTGATCCCGTAATTCCAAAAGGAAGGATCGTCTGAGCTCTACAGATGTGTTGATCTCATAATTCCAAAAGGAAGGATCATTAGTAACTCTGTAAAGACCTAAATCCCATAATTCCGATAGGAAGGATCATTTGAGTACCACACACATGTTGATCCCGTAATTCCGAAAGGAAGGATCATGTTGATGTTTTGATGATGATGATGTTGATGTTTTGATGATGTTGATGTTTTGATAATAATGATGTTTTGATGATGATGATGTTTTCATGATAATGATGTTTTTATGATGATGATGATGTTTTCATGTTTTTATGATGATGATGATGCACTGATCGAAAGATCAGAGTATGATGATGATGATGATTAGTATGTGATGATGATGACATACTGATCAAAATATTAGAATATGATGATGATGATTCTGTTCGAGAGTTGAAGTATGATGATGGTGCTGATCACGATGTTACTAATCAGAATGTGATGATGTTGCTGATCGAAAGGTCAAAGTGTTGAAGATGTTGTTGATCAAAAGTTCAAAAGATGCTGACGTTGATTAAAGAGTTGTTGTCATCGAATATTGAACACGAAGACTATATGATGTTGAAAAGCTTCCAATGATTTATAGATGTGTTACCTTGATGATTTTGATGATGTCCTCTGTCTCTCTCCTACTATTGTTGTTGTTGATGTTGTTGTAGAATACCCTTCTCATTAAGGGGGAGTGTTGAAATATTGTAAATTCGAAGAATATTCTATATGTATATTTTGTGGTCCCTGATGGTCCTACCGGGAGAACCACTTGTATTACTTTGTACCCCGATGCTTCTAATTGGAAGAACTAATAAGAGTCATGAGGTAGTCCCCTCTAATTGTAAAGGTGGGTCATTAGCACCCTAGTGTGGTTACTTGAGCCTACATGTGTAACTCGATCCTGCATGATTTAACTCGAGTATACATGTCAGATGAGTTAACTTAAGTGAACAGATGAATATAAATAGAGGTGTAGCGCTCCTCACTTGGAACACACACTCTCACTTGTGTAGCGCATTAGTGGAGAAGAGAAGTAGTTGGAGAAGGAGGAGGATCAGGCTTTGATCTCCTTGTTGGTTTTATCTTTTATCTTTTTGGGGCATCTATATTGAGGAATATTTTGCTGGGTTTTTCCCCTTAGGGTTTTCCTAGGATAAATCTTTGTGTTCCTTTTGTATGGTTGTGCTTGTCTATCTTTCAGTGATCCTGTTTATATGCTTTTGTTATGAAAATGAAATGAAGTACTTATGTCTTAGTTAAGCATATGAAAAGTCAACAGGATCAATAAAATCCAACTAATCAATAATAACAATTTCTTTGTCATGATTAAAGTCCATCACACGAAAGAATGTTGACACCAAAAATTGCATGGCATAGACATAATCATGTCCAAGGAGCATATTGAAATCCAAGGGGTTGTCTATTACCATGAAGTCAACTAAGACGGTCTTCCCACCCAAAGTTATAGGTGTTTGAGAAAGAATTCCCAAGGGTATACAAGTTCTTCTATCAAACGCCAGTAACTGAATAGCATTTGACACAAGGCCGGGAGATCCCATGCCTCGCGAAGTACTAGCAGACAAGATATTAAATGAGGCTCCTTCATCAATAATACAATGAGCAATCATATATGGTTCAACTTTGACCTTTATATTGAAAGGTGCATAAGAAGGAAGGTGTGGCTCAACTAGGCTATCCCAATCAAAGGAAGCAATCCGAGAGCTTGGAAAGGGTTGATCTGAAGCAAGTTCAGTTCCCCCTTGTTCAGTAAGTTCTGAACTAGCAGTGAAGAAAATGTGACTAGTAGACACTTCACTCTCCAAAGGAAGAGTGGGATTGATCGAAAATGGAATCGATTCAATCTCTTCGTGAAAGTCACTCTCTGAAGGGAGAGTGGGATTTAGCAAAGGTGACATTGGTTCAATCACATCAAGATCACTCTCTGAAAGAAGAGTGGGATCGACCAAAGCTGAGATTGGTTCGACCACAATATCAACAAAAGGTTGAGTAGGTTGCTAAGAAACTATAGGTTGTTCAGGAGAAGGAAATTCTTGAGTCTTCTACCACACTCTTCGCACCTTTGAGATAGCAGGGCACTGGTGAGTAAGATGATATCCCTCTCATAGCTTTTAAGGGAACTTAAGTTTGCACTTTGAATGACCTGTTTTCTCAATGGTGTCAACATGAATAGCAGTGGATGACTATTTTCTCTCAGCATGACCTATAG
Source organism: Pseudotsuga menziesii (assembly GCA_001517045.1). Classification (NCBI taxonomy): domain Eukaryota; kingdom Viridiplantae; phylum Streptophyta; class Pinopsida; order Pinales; family Pinaceae; genus Pseudotsuga; species Pseudotsuga menziesii. The sequence goes on from LPNX010113063.1 coordinate 78,734, forward strand.
AGGCTGATATTTTCCCCCCAACATGACCACCAGAGGCCGAGTGACTAGGTCCAACCTGACTAAGAGAGATTGGTTGTTGAGAGACTTCAGAATGTTAAAAAACGAGATGATCATGAAATGCAACTCTTTGCACCTCCATGATAGAAGGGAATTTATAAGTAAGGTGGTATCCATCACAAAGCTTACAAGGAAACTTGGGCTTGTGTTTTGAACGGTTAGTCTTTTCAATAGTGTCAACATGACTCGCAGTGGTTGACGGATGGTCTTCAGCATGAACCATAGAGGCTGAGATACTGCCCCTAGAATGACCTGTAAAGGATGAGAGACTGGGTCTAACATGAATTGCATAGGTTGGATAGGAACCACCAGCATGAATAGCAAAGGTTGAATGGTTAGGATCAACATGCTTTGCAGCAGTTGAGTGTGTGCCTCAAGCATGAACAGCAGAGGCTGGGTGGATGGATCCAACATGACTTGCAGAGGTTGGATGGGGAGGTTCAACTTGAACATCAGAGGTTGAACGGGTTCCCTCAGCATGAAATACAGAGGCTGAGTGACTGGATCTGACATGACTTGGAAAGGTTGGAAGGATCCCACTAGCATGATCAACAGAGGCTGGATGGTGAAGATCAACTTGACTTGCAAAGTTTGAGTGCTTAGATCCAACATGACCTATAGAGGTTAGATAGGTGCCCCCAGCATGAACTGCAGAGGCTGGGTGGTGAGGTTCAAATTGAATTGTAGAAGTTGAACGGGTGCCCCCTTGATTATGTTCCTTCTTCCTATTCCTTCTTCTTTTACTCCTTTTAGACTGTCGGTTGCTAGTATCAGTACTTTCACCACATGAGGTAGAAGGAGGAGGAGAATCAACTATAGGTGAAGAGGAAGAAGTGTTTTGATGCCCTTTATATAAGGATATTACTTGGGAAGCATCAGGAGCATTCATGACGGTTGGAGTGGAAAACAACCACATCGGTAGCCCTAGGCTGAATCTAGGTAGATTCAGGGTGGCCATTAAAGGAACACCAACATTCCCTATGAGAGGAATAGAACAAAGATTTCCCAGCATGGGGATCTCTTGGTTGGTGTTCAAAGAGGTGTTTTCCATAGTTTCAAACTAGGAGACAAATTCTAAGGTTGATAGGTAACCAGAATTACAAAGCACACACCTAAAGGAACACTAAGTACAGGCAAATCACACAACACTCACTAAAAATTCCTAAAGCCAAATAGACAAACAGGTATAAGATATGCTTTCCAGAAGAAATTTGATAGATAGTTACTTGGTGTCCCTATAAATGTTCTTAGGCACAAGTGGAGGTATCACCCATCACCCTCCCACACCTTCTACCAAGGTTACCTTACAAGTCCTTCCAAGTTCAACCAGAAATAGCCTTTGGATGTACCTATGTATGAACCCTAGATGTCAAAGAGACTAAAGGATACCTTAACTATATTGATAGTCTGGGGGGACAGTCGCAAGCCTGGTTTGTATGCATGGGTAGGGTAGAAAATCCTAAAACCCTGTCTAAGGCAGAATCCCCAGATGCTCAATAACCCTGGTCTACGCTTTGACAAGGAATTGAAGGGTTATCTCCTCAGTCCAATCCTCCATGCGGCCTTGTGCTTAACTCCCATTTGAGAGGAGCTTCTCAAATACGATGAACAAAGAAGAGGATTTACCTAGTGATTGGCCAACTACATCTGAAATTTAATACTTGTGGAGAGTTGAAACTCCCTAATCCACAAGTCTAGCCTGAGCTAGTTGGTATATGACCCTATAAAATAAAACTTACTAATAATTTTTAAACTATATCATTTATTTTAAGGGTTGTTTTTAATCAAAGGGAAAATGGCGTGAAACTTATGTGGTGTTTTGACTCAAAGTTGAAACAACATGACTAAGCAAAGAGAAATGAAATGCAAAAAGAAAAAACTATTCTCTTTTTCCTTTTCAAATAGAAACTTGAAATCCACAAAAGAACAAATTCTTTTTTATTTTTTTCAAAAATAATGATATGCAGTGTATTAAAGACAAAACCCTAATCTACATGCATATTAAAACACTATATGTTCTTTTTATTTTTCTTTTATAAATCCAAAAAAAAACTAGCTACAAACAAAAGTATGCAGATGACAAGAACAAAGAAAAATGAACTCTACTATACAACCACTAAACAGACTCTAAAATGCCCTAAAGTCAGTATAAACCCTACTTGGAAGGAAATATTGCATAAGAGATAAGTCAACTATTTTGGCATGGTGAAGTTAACCAACAAAAGAATAAGGAAACAAACACCAACAAGCTTCTGAACTTAGACAAAGATCACTAACAGAGGTTGACCAGAAACATAAGCCAAAAATCATGCCAAGCAAAGGGGGTGGGGGAAAAGAGCAAAGAGCAAACCCTAATGCTATAAAAATGATTACCACATAGATGAAGAACAACCAAAAGGGATGAAACTAACTCCCTAGAGTCATGCATCTGCAAAGGACACCAAAAATACCTACCAAACAACCCACAACACTAGAAAAAACCACAAAAATGAGGCAAAAACACTGTTTTAGGGGCACATGCGGGTTGTAATACTGATAGGTCATATGTCATACGTGGGTTGACAGTAAAACAAGTCGTGTGTACCATCACATGTGGGTTGTACCACTAACAAGTCACGTATCATACACAGGTTGATAGTATAGAAAGTCGCGTGTACCAAAGCAGACACGCGATTGTTCAGTCTGCAACTCGCGTATGGGTGGAAAAAATCCTCAAAAAGGGTCAAAAAATGCCTTAGAAAGGCAAGGGAGGTGTTCTATTAGACTGATAAAGTGTTCCTATGTGGCAAGAAAAAACAAAAACCTTACAAAAGATTGAAAGAAATATAGAGAAACCCCAAACAAACAAGGCTCTCCCTAGTGGAGTCACCAGTTCTGTTGTATAGGAAAGTTTCCTATGGCTAGGGTTTAAGAGGCCATCAACGTACTAGGGTTGAAAAAGAGATACAAATGGTTATGCAAGCAAATATAAACAATATTAAGAGATTATAATGATTCATACCTTATCCAAACAAAGGTTTATCCAAGCATCCCTTCAATCCTCTTCTTGCTCCTTTCACTCCTCTTGCTCCAAGAGACCTACAAAACGAACTATACCTTCCTCAAACCAATATGACCACATATAAAGCAATGGTAATCAAATAAACATGAAATAATGTTCTGACTAACATCATCATATGATCATAAACAAAGATTCAATCACACATTGAACAATGATTTGGGAAGAAGAAGGACACCATATCTTTATTAATCTTGAAAACGAGTACAAGTATACCTTCTCTTCAAGTTCGGCACCTCACAAAACCTTGATCTGGTTTTGTTGCTTCTCTTCTCCAAGGAAATCATCCTCCAAGCTTTGCAGCACAAGGAGAATGCTTCTAGGGAAAAGATGTGGGAAAAGAGAGCTCCAAATCCTCTAGCATAACAATGCAAAGATTCAAGTATCCTCTCATGGACCTCCCTACCTCTATTTATATGCTTTATGAAGAGTTAGGGTTGAAGAAAAAGTAGTTACAACTGAAGGAGTCAGTTGCATAACTACCCAAACTACCTGCATTTCAAGATACATATTTTTTTGACATTTTTAGGAGGTGTACGCAGGTTGCAGAGACAACAGTCGCATATGCGAGGAGGTATATGTGGGTTTTAATGCATATAGTTGTGTATTTAAGGCGTACACACGTATTATATATAGCAAGTCACGTACATATGCAGGTTTCCTTAAGTAAACTCACATATACATAAAAACAAATATCATTTAAGGATACTTCTAGGCATTTTCAGACTTTGGTTTCTTGTAGAAATTTTTAGCTAACAAATATATATTTCCAACGGTGTAGAGATGAGGTCAAACAGAGTTACAAAATTCAAGATATGGGTCCTCCAAGTTAGGTTTTTTTTAGTGACTTTCAGTGAATTTCATGAAGTGTCGCCATGGAAGTGTCAACATGTGACAGAATCATGGGAAAGTGGTCACATGAAGATATGTGTAATTTTGAGCTATAACAATGTGTGTTAATGATTAATGTTAAAAGTGGTTTTTATTGTTAAAATTTATGAATACTGATTCACCCCCCCTCAATAATGTCCAATATTCCAACAATGGGTAGCAAAGTGACCGCAATCATATTTTTTTTCTCGTAATGTACACATGATCCATCATTACCTTGATAAATAAGAGTTTTATAAGAGATTGAATTTTGTGAGTGTGGTTCATTGGACAATATCTGCTTGAACAAAACCTTTAAGGTTCACTAGATCTCCTTTCTTTGAGATACCAATAATAAAGTAGATGTCCTATATTGCGATTTCCAAAACATGTCCTTTGAGCGCAAACACACCATGATCAAGGTCCCAACAATGAATCAATGTTTTAAGAAAGCCCCCTAAACCCCAACCTGTACCTTCAAGGCGCCACAACAGGCAAAGATATTCTCCATATTTCCTTTGTTATTCTCTTCCTGACAAATGCGATTTAACATTATTAATTTAACATTATATATGCAATTGGATCATGGTCAAGAATAACTCAAATGTACATTGTTGTGCATTGTTGTCATTACACAATGTTCTAATTGTGTATTTTTCTCATATTTATAATTGGTATCTCTATGGAGTCGTAAAAGCTATCAAAAATTGGGAACATTATGCATAGAAACATTATGGGCCACACATGTATGATCACACATACGACTAGATTGTGAAGTTTTAGAGAGACTGTATCAAATATATATTATATCATGGAAGTTATAATATAAAAATAGACGGCCATTAGAAGGCATTCCAATGCACATGTATAAAAAACATCAATGATCTACATGCAAACAAAAGTACATTTGTCCTAGACCACACATCAAGACTCTAACTTCCTCTTGTATATAAAGGTTTAGATATGTCCTTGGATAACACATCAAAAATATAACTTCCTATTTTTTTTCCTAGGTGTGATGCATGTTTCCCTCTATCCATGACCACTATGCATGTCTAGCGACTCGAAGCCATAGTTTGTATTTCTTGATCAGGTAACTGAACTAATACTAAATCACTAACAAACTTCGAAAATTTAAAATATGACTCAATTACATAAAACAAACACTCATTGAATCCATCTAAGGAATAGATTTTTATGGTGTACTCCTCCTTGAAGAGATCATCTCTACAATGGTGCTTTGGGAATATAAGAAACTATGTCAATTATCTTAACAATTATTAACATGTATTCATGAGAAAGTACTGACCAATTTTGTAATTAATTAACATCTTACCAAAAAAATATGTTGTGTGGCAGGAGACTCAGTTTCTTCAATAGAAAGCAGAGCCCTAGGTTGAACATAAACCTCTGTCGCATGGACTAATGGACCAGAGTGAGGATACATTCACCAAATTCTAAAATAGTTAGACATCATGCATGTGCATAAACAATACAAATGAACTGTAAATGTACACATATTCTAGTAGATAACCATTTGTGACTTATCCCCATTATAGATGTAACGTTAACTACAATACCAATAACCTATCTAAGGTTCCGCATGTTGACTCTCCATCTTGATGTTGTAAAAATGTGAGCAAAACATTAAGGAAATTAAGTTGGGGAGTGAATTCAAAGATAACCAACAACTATCATCGAAGGATATGTGTACATTACTATGGAATTTGTAGGTCCATGATCATGGAAACCCTCTCTTTCTATGTAACAAGGCCATATGGTGTAGAAAAAACCCTACTCTACATTTGTACTACAAGTAGAGCCAAACCAAAGTGGTGGTCTAGGAATTTGCATTGATTCCGACAGTCACAAAGTGTTTTCATAGTTAAACATGGAAATGAATGGACGAAACAATATGTATTGAAAAAATAACATATTTTAATATACCTACCTCTACTTGGGAAATATCTCCCCCATGGGGGGGGTCACTACTATCAATTTCTTACCCCTTTGCAGAGCCATATAAAATATGCAATTTTAAAAATTATAAACATTAACAATCCTTAAAGGAATACAATAAGACAAATAATTTGAACATGATTTAGTCATTAGAGTTAATCATAGAAGCCACTTGGGGGGGATCATTGATATCAATGTCTCTCGCATCTTGTTAATAATGTGGTGCTTGCAACTTAGAAAATTGCCAATTATACCATCTAACAAATTAATGAACTAACATGTTTGAGAAAATCACATGTATTAACAAAATGACATGTTGACAAATGACCTTCGTGTTGGTTGTTGTTGCCTCATATATGAAAACACCAAGACTATACACTACCACCCCTTGTAAAGAAATCAATCTCTTGAAGGATTAAAAATTGTATACATAAGAATCTTTCAATATGTGTACAATAAAAAAAAATTGAACAACATTAGATTTTTTACAATATCCTTACCTAATCAATAGTCATCATAGTGGTACCATGTGTTGGTCCACGACTATAACAAGATTGACCACATGTTATAAACACATGTGGATCAATATAGGGTTCATGGAATGTCATTCTATACCCACCAATAAATGGTCCTCTACCACCGAAGGATTATGGTTGTACCCTGCCAGAGGAAGAGGGCCCTTCTTGGTTAATAGTTGTGGTGTGGCGGGAAATCATTTGAGCTAGAATTAGAAACACCTCATGTGTTTTAGTAATCATATCAGGTGCAGGATTGATGTCTAGCCTCAATAGATAGATACGAGGTGGAGGTATCTATCAATCAAGGTTTATATGCCTAACATTGGGATAGTTTTGGGGCATCCCCCTACTAGTTCTGTGGAACCCCAACATGTCAAAACAATTGACATTTTTTCCAATTACAAACTTTGCATAAAGTTTGTAGAGGAATTCCAATGTTACTTCTCTGTTGTTGTGTGGGGGTATGTTAAAAATTGTGTACCATCAATCCATTCGGTGATCTCTAATTGGTTGAAAAATGCACCACTCAATTGAAATATGTGGTCTGGTAGTCTATAGAAAGGTATTTGTCTTAAGCACTCTAAATTGTGGATATATTTGTTCTTTGGTTAGTTTGAGATTATTAATGGAATTGGATCTCAATCCATCGAAATATTCTTATTGTTTTCTCTCTCTATACTATACTATGATGTACAATGCATTGTTGGATCTACTGATGGTGTCTACCACGAACTCTAAATATGCTGACAAGAAGTGGCGGAGTTCATATGCACCCCTCCAAGCTGCACCAATATCTCTCAAATGATTAATCACTCTCAAAATATTTGTGTTATGGTCCATAAAATCCATTGCAATCATAAATACAATAAAAACATCATTAGAAAAATACACGTGGTATAATAACATCTCTAGGAAATAAAAAAGTAGAATTAGTGTATGAAAAATAACAACATGAACTATTTAAAATTTAAAATTGAACAAATTTTACACCAAAGAATAAACATTTTCCATATTAAATTTATGTCGTATATGTGTATTCATTTCAATTTCCAGATGCATACATTGAATGTCCTATGTGTAAATGTTGATTGGGAAGATTACCTACCTTATTTTAAGGGTTGGATTATGAAGTTTCATCGAAATTGTGGGGTGTTGACCAATGCCCTTGGAGGACTAATTCCAAGATTTCGGGTAGAGGAAACAGCTAGAGTCTAGAGGAGGGGGCACAACATGTTATTGATGAATAAAATCCTAATATAGACAAGTATTTTGATATATGTAATTAGTTGTTGTAGCATGATTTTTTTTGGACTCTATAGGCCATTTAACATCTTTGTTTATATGTAATTTGGGGCATGTAGGGATTCCACTAGATGTTATTTTAGTTATATGCACTCTTCCTATATGCCCATGAGATACTTTGCATATTTGTTTATAATGGTTTGGGATCTAGAATTCAACAAGATTAACAGTTTTCAAGATTTTAGGGTAGCAAGGTTTCCACTGGATTCTATCATGTATGATAGTATGCAATTGGTATGAAATCAAACACATCAACCTCCGTATGTATATTGATGTTGGTAGATCCTATGGTTGAACTTCATTGTCTTGAACTTAACCAAAATGTACCTTTCACTCACGTGAAAACATTTATTAAGCATGGAAATCCTCTATACCTTATTTTAACACTTGGATTAGGCAGTTTCATCAAAACTATAAGGTGTTGATTAATGTCCTTGGAGGACCAACTTCGATATTTCAGGTAGAGACAAGGCATAGGGCCTAAAGGAGGTGTAAATAGTGATATTGTTGAATAAATTCCCAATAATGGAAAGGGTTTTGATATGTTATTCTTTCCCGTGGAATGAATTTTTTTGGACTCTATAGGCCATTTAGCGTCTTTGTTTATGTATTTTGGGGAAGATATAAAATCTACTTGATTTTTTTTTTAGTTGCATGCAACCTTGCTATATATTGGAGAAGCTTTGCATATTTATGAATATTGGTTTGGATTGACAAGGATTCTCATGAATATATATGCACGTAGTGATCTTGATTAGGATTTTATGAGTAAATTGGGTCTTTTGTTTCCATTGGGCATGTAAATTTCTTTTAGGGCATAGAAATGAAAAAATATTATGGTTTCAATTCATATTAGGGCATTAAAATGATTGAAAATAGTGAAACTAGTAGGATGAGACTTGGTGTAAATACGTGAGAATGAAGAGATTGATCCCAAAGGTGGAAATTGTATGTCTTTCTCACCCAAATCGCATTCACCCTTGCATGTTTTGTTTGGACCGAAATGGTTGCGGTTGACTTTGGTGGAAAAAATGACGGGCACAACCCGTTTTTCCTATAAATCATGTTTTACAAAATGCGTGCATGTTTTGGAGAACATATGTGTGCATGGTTTTTAAAACATAACACCTACAAATTTTAGAGAAACATAAAGAGCTCATGTTTTGTTTAACTATCCTAGTTGGCAATCAACTTGGCAGGCTTGACATTGCTTGGGATGATTTCTCTTCTATAGATCTTGAATCATTTTCTTGAATCTACCATTGCATTTAAAATGTTCTTCAACTTTGTGCACTCACCTCATTGTCATTTCTATAAGATCATAAGAAATAGTAGGCATAATAAAAAAAATTATTATTTAATCAATCTATAAAGAATCATTGCAATGAAGATGAGGAGTTCACACATTTTCTAGAGATTTTGAAATTGGTTGCTTAATTTATATTATTAAAAACTATAAATTTAATTAATTTGAAATGTTCATATCAAATTTAGAAGCTTTCATTCTTGGATCTTGCAACATGGCCATTAGGGAGTTTATTTTTGTAATGTACCAAATTCAAGAAATAGCATAGCATTAGAAACGCAGAGTAACCCATTGAGAACGACATAAATCATTTAATAAGAAGCCTCTTAGAGGAGGAAACCTTATTTTATGCATCTTAAGATCTATATATATATTGTGAAATCAAATATTTATTATTATACGAATATTTTCTTTATTGGTGAAATAAGACCTTAACTATAAATATATGCTTGATTATGACAGTGAGTGTAATTGTACCATTTGTCTTTTGTATATGCTGAGAAGACCTAGTTTTAGTGATCATTTCAACTTATAGTCCTCTACATTTGACACATTGTAAAACGAGGTTTCCCCCTCAAGAAAATTCTTATTAATCTCTTTATTTAATTATCAAGTCATTGTGTTACTCCTCTTTCTAATTTTATGTTATTTTGGCAATGTGTTCAAACATAATAATTTTAGTCTACACACAACATGGACCTAGAAATTTATCACATGAAATTAATAAAAAATTCTTTAGATAAACCTTAAAATATAATTCAATAAATTATTTCCAGCACAACTACCAACAACCCCACATCAAGCTATAACTTTTATAGATGTTGATGATGCACTTCCAAATTCTTTCCAGGTAGCATTTTCATCATTCTTGACATTTTCTCTAAGAGGAATTGTAGGTTGGAGAACCAGGGACTATAGAAATAATGAAAGAAGTTTAGTATCTATTCGACATGGTTTTTCCAAACATTTTAACCAAATTTTTCTAAGCCTGTTTCTATTCTAGCAAATGAATCTTTTTGTCAAATAAAGTAAAAAAAAACTCTTTCTTCACTTTATCATCAAAGTGTCGTTTGTGCTTAAGTTTAAGAAAATGTAAAAGGTTATCATAACCATGAAGTTTTCATTTATAGGAAGGTGAAGGTTTAGTTTAACAAGACTATTTCTTACTTAGATTTTTTCCAAAACTATGTCACTTGTTTTACCAGGTGAGAGGATTTAACTGAAGTACCTATTTACTCGACCTTTAGTGAAGGTATTTTTTTCTCTTACCTATCTTTACTTATAGACTTACATGAAATTAATCTTCTTTGTGCTTAAGAACTTGAAATCCTTGTAGGTGATCCAACACTTTATGAAGGAGTGAGATATGCTAAGAAGAAATGATCTAAAAAGGACCTAAGGTAAGGGGTTTAAAGTCATAAGGTCCAAGGTCTAAGGAATTGTGGTAAATATCACTTACCTGCCTAGCTCAACCACTTACAATCCTAAAAAAAAGTGAACAAGGTCCATAAGTGCCTTCGTATCAAAGGAGATTTTAAACTTATACCAATGTGTACCCGAAACCTAAATGTAACCCAAGGTCTTAAAACATCCTACCTCTATCATTATTCCTAAGTTGCAATTTGTCTAAATCAAATTAAATGTATGGTTTTAATACCCCACCTTCGTCGTATCCCTAAGTTTTAACTTGTATGAATCATATTTTATGTATGGTTTAAAGATCCTTCATTGAAACCAAGAACCCACGTAGGAAGGTGGACTATATTCCAATAGGAGGTTTCTTACGCTATGGTGGTCACTGTCTTAAAACCACAAGTGATAAAAATCCTTGTCCAGTTTTCCCATTTACTCCTCCTAGAGAGGTTGGTTCTGTGCATGAATGATTATCCATTTGGATTCATAGTTTTTGGAGTGGTGAGGTTACAACACGTCCAAATGTAACCCACACGATTTCCATGTTTAAAGGTGTGGGTTTGAAACCCAGTTACACTCCTCGCTTTCTCTTTATGTTTGGAAAGGTTCGGTCAAGTTTACTGGTTCTACAAAGGGTTCTTATAGGCCTTCCTATGAAAATCATGAATGCGGTATCTTTACTGTATTAATTTGTTTAATGTTTTCTTTGTTATTGATCCTCAACCCTAGTGAAAAGTTAACATTCACTTTGATTGTAGGATTTGGATGCCAGTTCATTCTAAGTCATGTGTCTTCCCAAAAGTGTGATAATTGATTCAGAGTAGGATCTAGGAGCCAAGGAGATTCTCATAATTCATTATTGCTCACAAAACATGCATAAAATAACTGAAAGAGTGAAAATTGCATACACACATGAGGTCAATAACATATATTATTATGAATTTCCAACTTGTAACTATGTCTGGATCATATATATATTACAATAGGAAAAATCGTGAGGCCTTGGAGGTCATCTGGATGCATACAAGTGTCAGCTCAAGATTTGACCCTCAAACCTTGTAGGTGGACCAATGAGCTATTTAAGCATAAAAAATGATCATGAATTCATGTTTGAACATGGGAAAGGAATTATCAAACATAAATGGAGGTATGAAAGGCATGGGTGAGAACATGGGTGTGTGGGAGTCGTCCAAGGAGGAAATAAATTCCCAAGGAAGGACAAAAAACACCTAAATAATGCTCTAGCACCTCAAGTCAAACAAAATACTTGAAATTGGGGATGGGGGAGCGTATTCTCATTTATTTTCATTAATGAGGGAACCTAGGTTATTATAATGATCAAACTAGAGCACCTCAACTTTCAGAATGATCAAACAGGAGTGCCTCAACTTTTAGAATGATCAAGCATGAGTGCCTCAACTTTCAGAATGATCAAGTAGGAGTGCCTCAACTATCAGTAAATGACCAATTTCCCTAATTATAGATGATAGAATCACTGCATGGATGAAAATGAAATGTGCCTAAGGTATATGACCATGGTACTAAGGTGCATTATGCTCTAACCCCCCCTCCCCCCCTCCCCCCCTCTTAAGCCTTAATTAGTACATATTATCTGAAAATATCATGGAGGCTTAGCCACAAAGGCTCAGGTCACCTCATACAACAAAAGATTTTATTTGTCCACAGAAACAAGGTAAGGAGGAAAACCACATGGGAACAAAAAATCCCTTAAAAAATGGACATGGATACAAAAATATGAAATTGAATGGTAGAAATCACCATGCATCACCCACTACAAGAAGGGATCTCATATAGGTGAAGGTCTTATCTTTGAAGCACTTGGTGAAAATGTCAGCAGTTTTCTCTACAAATGGGAAATACTGCAAGGTTATCACCTGATCATGCACCGAGATCTAGATGTATTTCATGTGTATCTCAACGTGTTTTGTCCTTTGTATCTACACTAGATCAGTGGAAATATTTATTTCAATTTTATTTTCAAACCAAATGACTATGGGTGAATCAAATGCAACTCCAAGTTCTTGGAGAATACCTTGCAACTACACACATTGTGTAGCTACATTCACCGTTCCTTTGTAGTTGTCCTCAACTAAAAATAGGGATATTGTGTGTTGTTTCTTGATTTACCAGCATATGGGAGCATGTGCAATAATGAAGACATAACCCGAAGTGGATTTCCTGTCAATGGGATCACCAATCCAATCAGAATTAGTAAATCCAACTAGTTCTAGTAGAGAACCAACAACATAGTGTACCTCGAAGTGTCTGGTTCCTTGCACATAGTGAAGTATCCTCTTGGATTCCTTCAAATTGATCTCATGAGGCTGCTGCATATATCTTTCCACAACACCTACATCGTATTCTAAATCTGTTCAAGAGTGTGTAAGATACAACAAACTCTCGACTAGATGTCTATACAATGAGCTGTCCACCAATGGAGACTCACCAAACTCGCCTAGTTTGATACCAAAAAGGAATGGGAACTTGGATTCCTTACATTCAGAATTTTCAAACTTCAATAATAGGTTTGCACCATACTTTTTTTTTGAACTTGATCCCTTGTTCAAATTGCTCAATTTCCAAACAATGAAATTGCTTGAACAATCCAAGATAGATCATGGAAAATTCACTCTGCAATGAAGACTTGATTGGCTCAATTTATTTGGTTTAGATACCTATAATAAAAATGTCATCAACATATATTAAAATTACCTAAAATACATTACCAATATGATACAAACAAACATTAGGATTATACTTGCATCTTTCAAAGCCATGTGAAAGCAGAAAATTTTCAATCTTGGCATACGAAGCCCTGGGGGCTTGCTTGAGGCCATAGAGTCACTTACTTAACCTACATAAAAGTGAAGTATCCTTAATGAAACCTTCATGTTTCTGCATATATATCTACTCTTGAAGTTTACCATGAATAATTGCACTCTTCACATCCGTGTGGTGAACCTCCCAACGCTTAGATGCAACAATGACTAAAACTAGCAAGATGGAGCCCATCTTTTCAATCGGTGTAAATGTATCTGTATAGTCCACTCATTGGACTTGAGAAAAGAATTTGGAAACTAAAATGGCATTATACTTTATATTATACCCCTTAGTAGCAACTTTTTTTCCTATAGACCCACTTGCATTGCACTAGCTTCCTCTTGGGGGGAAAGGGAATCAATTCCCAAGTCTCATTGTATTGCAATGAGTTGAAATATTCTTGCATGGTTGTTTGACATATTGAGTCAAGTAATGCTTCCTAATATGGTTTAGGATCATATCCATCCATCATGAATCATTGGTCAACAATAACCCCTTCACTTGCAGAGAAATCAATGTGAAATTGTGATATAGTCTTTCTAGGATCTAGTGGATTTCTAGCTAAATCCCCAGCTGCTTCAATGGTTTTCTTAGCCCATTTGGGATGAACGGGTGAGACATGATCTTAATATTCATCTTAAAAAATATCAGAATCATAAATATTAGAGAAACATTCATCACTTACATCATCTTGGAGTGGAGGATGTGAGCATTCCCCTTGAGCAAATTTCGTCATCTCCATGAGTTCTTCTTCGAATTGCACACTCCTTTCAATGAAGGTATCTTGAGATGTGGGATAAAATAGATTGTAGCCCTGTTCATATTCAAAATATCCAACCATGATTGACCTCTTTCTTTGAGGTTGTTGTAACAACTCCCAAAATTCCATAAGTATAAAAAAATTAATACAGAGGTTTTAGATCAATAAACGACTTAAACTGGCTTCACATAGTTTTAAGAAGACAATGTAAATCCTACATTTAATTTTCAACCTAAAAATTATCCTATAATGAAATATGTAAACTAAGACTTAACAACTTGAAATGGTAACTCCATACAATATTCCTATAGCGTTATACATGTTTAAAGTCTTCAATTAGAATTACTTATTTCGAAAGTTGATGAGTTATACCACCCTTGTTGTAAGTTACATTTTAAACTATGTGAGTTAAAATTTTACCAATTTTCCTTTAGGATTTACTATGAAGTAACATGGTTATTACGAGACCTTAAATCCCCAGTAAGTATTAATTAAGGTGGTGATGAAAATTATTAATCATTCACAAGCTATCTATCATAAAATATTTGGTAAATATTTGAATATTTAAACTACTCTACTTACTTAGCAATCACACTCACTCATTTCTCTATCCTGCAGGTGTCTTTATCCTGCCTTCCAAAGGAGGATTCTAGGGTGATGAAAACAACTTTCTGCCTCGAATTTTCAGCTCTTTTCCCACTTCCGAATTTCTCCTTCCGTAGGAAGATTCTAGGGTGCAGAAAACCAACATTATGCTCTATTTCAACTTCCCTATTCCGCCTTTCTCCTTCTGCCTTCCGCAGGAGAATTTCGGGGTGCAGAAACACTTAAGACATATTCCTTTTAACTCTGTAACCAGGCTTCTATCCTCGATGATCATAAGGAAAATTCATTGAACATACAAGGCATATACAGATGCAAATGCAAGACATTTTATCCAATAGTAAAATCTACTAAAAACATTAGCAAGCATTCATCATACCAAATTCATTCATAAGAAAATACATTGCATAAATAAGAATAATAGAGAATACTTATCTTGAAGATGAAGTTGACCCACAACTAGTTATGTCACTATAACGTTCCACCAAACCATAGGATAGTTTTGTTCATTAGTCTCTCAATGCAACTGCCAACCCCGAGCTGGGCATGGATTACATAAGGAACTAGGGAGCAACAGACTCACACATAGCCATATCACATCACACACAGTCAAGCCAATACATAGTTGGGTTTCGCAGACTGTCCATCCAAGCCAACACATAGTTGGATTTATCAGGATGCCAGAAAACAAGACAAACATATGGGTTTCATAAGATACTCAGCCAAACCATCTCCTTCCTGGGTTTCAAAAGCTATTCAACCAAGCCAACATAACAGTTGGATTTCAAAGACTGCACACAGTTAATCCAACATTCACATTAAGAACCAACCAAGCCAACACATGGGTTTATCAGGTACTCAACCAAGCCATCTCACTGTTGGGTTTAACAGGTTATTCAACCAAGCCAACCATTTGGTTTTATCAGGCTGTCCAGAAAAGGATTACACACATGGAAAAATTCACAACAAGACACAACCAAGCCAACTACCAGTTGGATTTATCGTCTTGCTCAGCCGAGCCAATTTTTGAATGGGTTTATCAGGTCTTCCCATCTAAGCCAATATACAATTGGGTTTTATAGGATTTCATCCAACCCAATCTATGTTTTGGTTTCACAAGATGCTAAGGCAATGGAAAAGAAGAATGGATAAGCTAGTGGCTCATTCAAGAGCTAGGGACACCTCCACAAGATCTATTTGGTCTGGCATCCACATTACCTACACCCCAACACAAGGAAGCCTCCACTTCTCTGCTCCACAGTCCCTCGGGCTATGCCTTCCTTTCCACTTCTTTTTAGGGCATGCAATGAAGTTTCACTGGCCACTCTTATCTTTTCTTGGGGTTCCTCTCTGTAGTAGGTTTATGAATCCCATTCGACATCTCTTCCACTCCTAATTCTTGCATATAGTTTATACCCAAACCAAGGTGCACATAACAATAAACCACAGGGAGACATAGAAACATAGGTATTCACTATGTAACACTGAGAAACATGGTCTCATACCACTCTGTAGTTTAGGATAACACTGTAACACAACAACCAGGTTCAGAAAAAGAAAATACTTGCAGAAACACTCTACTCCCTGACTCAGGATGGTCGATATTGCATAATGCATAATAACCATGAAGAAGCACAACAAAACCTTCCCACGACTAGGGAAAATATGGACTAGAATGCATCCACATGCTTCCTTGCATCAAAATCAAGATCACGGCTTTACAGACTATAGGCTATAGGTAAGCTCAGTCAGAAAACCGAATTCCATGCCTTTCTCTACCCAAGCCATTAACTACCTCAACCGATATTATTGAATAATTAATGATTGAGGATAGAGGACAAAAAGGTAGTTGAGGTTTCATGAGTTTCCCCATTGACATCTGGTCTCACCCTATGGCTCAGGAGTTTGACTAACTCCCCTCCCTATTCCTTGTGAAATCATGCCCCCATTTCTTTCACATTGAAGTGCATAGCTAGTTGTGGTATTTTATTAATTTGTGTGTTTACATGATATATCAAAATATGTTGTGCTTGACTAGCACCATAACCATAGGTATCGGCCTTGATCTCCTATACACAAACAAAATCAATGGCAAGGTCTTGGCCTTGAGCTCCTTTCCATGATTTACATACAATATATACATCATGTACAATTTCAATACCATGGGGTCAAAATTAGATGTTACATTCCCCTCCCAATTCATTAGCCCTGTTGTCAGTGCTTTAAAAAATTGAAAAAAATTGGATGTTCCAATCGCATGGACTCCTCCAGCTCCCACGTAGCCTCATCTGGACCATAGTTCTTCCACTGCACCTTTACCTATCCAACGGCTCGATTCTGAAGCATTGTGACCTTCCTATCGAGGATGCACAATGGCTTGGTTTCAAACTCTCCATCGGGTTCAACCTGAATCACATCCCAATTTATCACATGGTTAAGATCATGTACATTTTTGTTAAGAAATGAAACATGAAAAAAATTATGAGCTCTAGTGCTAGCAGGAAATGAAAGTCTATATGCAACTAACCCTATTTTTTCAAGAACTTCAAAAGGCCCAAAACATCTAGGTGGAAGCTTGGAACAACTTCAAAGCTTCAAGGAACTCTTCCTTAGCCTCACTCTAAGGTAAATATGATTCCCTATGAAGAACTCTCTTTTCACTCTATGCTTATCTCCATAGCTATTCTATCTATCTTGGGGTGCTTTTAGGCTCGTCCCGATCTTTGTAACCTATTGCTCCATTTCCTTGAGCAATTCTGGTCCAAGATTAATCTTGTCCAATGGATTATCCCAAGTCACTGGTATCCTACACCTTATTCCATACAAGGCTTCATATGGATTCATTACCGATTATGTTTGCTTCCCATTATTAATCCTCCCACTTGGATGGTTTATTCATCACATACATGCGAAAGATGTCTTCAAGCACTTGATTAACTCTCTTTGTGTGTCCATTAGTCTAAGGATGGTAGGCAGTTCTAAAGTTCAACTTGGTACCCAAATATGCAAAAAGACCCTTCCAAAACTTGGAAGTAAACTTGAGATCCTTGTCATAGAGTATTGCCATAGGAAATCCATGCAATTTGAAAGTATCATTCATGAATATTTTTGCAATGGCATCAATCTTATATGTGGAATTAACTGGTATAAAATGTGATTCCTTTTTCAACTTTTCCACCACAACCATGATGGAATAATGTTGTCTCCAAGTCATTGGAAATCTTGTAATAAAATCCATGGAAATAACATCCCATTTCCATTCTGGAACTGGAAAAGTTTGCAACAAACTTGCTGGGTGTTGATGCTTAACCTTCACCTACTGACATTTCATGCAAGTAGAAATATACTCATCATCTTCCTTTTTCATTCCTGGCCAAAAATATTGCTTTCTAGGTGTAGCAACTATATTTTGATATCCTAGGTGACCATAATATGGAGCTTGATGGATCTCATCCATGACAATTCTCCTCAAGTATGCTACATATGGAATATAAATTCTATTTTTATAGGTAAGAAGTCCATCTTATTCCAATTTATATCCCTCGTACTTATTTTCAAGACCTTTTTACTGTAATTTGTTTTTGATCTACACATACATTTCATCCTCAAGAGTATGATTAACAATATGCTACCTCAAATATTATTGGAAAATACTAAGAGATGCCACATGCATTTCATGCACCTTCCCGCTGAGTGCATCAACAACATTATTTTGTTTTCCTTTTATGTGCTTGATTTCAAAATCACACTGACACAAAAACTCCATCCATATAGCTTACATAGCATTTAAAGTAGGTTGATCAAACAAGTATTTCAGAACAGAATGATCTGTCCTTAACTCAAACTTTCTGCCCATTAAGTAAATCCTCCACATCTTGAGAGCATGTACTATGGTTGCAAGTTATTAATCATGACTAGCATAGTTCTTCTCATAATTCTTCAACTTTCTTGACTCATAACATACCACATGGTTTTCTTGCATAAGAACTACTCCAAGTCCTTGATTACATGCATTAGTACACACCACAAAGTCTTTTTTTGGGTCTGCAATTTTTTGGAATTGGTGCACATGTAAGAAGATTCTTCAACTGTTGGAAACTCTCCTCAAATATTGGTGTTCATTCAAACTTTATACCCTTCTCTTGAAAAGAAGTTATTGAGTGTGCAACCTTTAAGAATCCTTCAATGAACCTCCTGTAATATCCTATAGGTCGCATAAAAGATCTCACATATGTCACATTTCTTGGGGTTTTGTTAACACAAAAAATTGTTCACTTAGCTCTACATGGCCTAAACCACATACATATACAATATTCCTACCATATTTACCTTACTTTTGACCTAAACAATTGCATTTCCACAAAAAATGGTCCAAAACATTATGATTTACTATGATTTACTTTCACTCTCTCCAAAAAGAGGTCAAAAACCCTAAAAAAGGTTCCAAACCGCTAAAAAGGGTGTAAAAACACTGAAAGAGATAAAACCATAGAAAAATACCATGGGTAACTACATTGGTTTCAAAAACCCTAGAACCATTCCATAAATACATTGTGAAGGGCTCTCCCAAAATACCCTTTTTCCCCAGTTTCATATTGTGAGTACGTTAGGACACCTTTTACTCTCAGGTATTCACACATTTTTTCCACCATCCTATTTCCATACCATTCCCACTTAGGACGTTGAGACATTTTTAGCACCCACCTGGAGAACCAGCCACTGGAGAGGCGGACCACTTCTGAGACGACCATGGTGGCCCGCTTTACTAGAAAGAAGGTATAAATTTTTATTTGTATTTTATTTAGTTTATCCCTCATATATATATTTTATTTGTGTTACTAATCTTGTTTGTTGTTTTAATTTTCCATGAAATCCCCCTTACGATCCCATTGATGTAAGGCTGGTGCTTTTGCACATAACAGGGAGAAATCCCCGTTACAATTTTGGTGACCTTGTTGGTCGATCCTCTCGGATCCCTATTTTTGCAGTATTGCTATAGGTTTGTCTTTAGTTTCTTCCTTCATCTGTCATTGATTGGTACCCCAAGTAGCAAATCTAAACCTTCTCTGCATAAGTATCTGCTCCCCTGGCCCCTGCCAACTTGGTATTTTTTTTATTTTTTCCTATTCAACACCATTCACACTTATTGGGTTGCAAGCCATTACCGAGTCACTCCTTTCCACTTGATAAGTGCAACCTGGCTCAAAGAGCCCGATTACCCTTGTCTATGCTAATGGAGCAACCCAAGTCACCCCAGTGACCCTGTTACGAGCGATTTAGTCACGTTTGATCCTCTGTTAAGCATGAATTAGTTGTTTTCTGCCCTTAACATCTCTTTCTCTCTATTCTGTGTGACACTGATTGCATCTGTTTCTTTAACAGGCATGACTGTCAGTTTGTAGTCTATTTTTTGTTCCTAGTTTAGACCTATATCTGTCCCAACCCTCTGTCTAGAACTTTTTTTTCTATCCATACCTTCTCTCTTACAGCCCATTTCTAGTTTCATGCAAAAAGTCCCTTGTTACTCATTTGTTTCCGAGGTTGGAAGGAATGTTTTTACATACAGATGCACACACACTCACATGATTAAGTGAACACACTCAGTTCATGACCCTGAGCATAGCCATTAAAAATAATTAATTAACATAATAACATTCATATTGGGGTATAAACCCCATCTGCTTAACTGTGTGAAGTACTTGGGCATAGCCCTAAAACTCATTGTGTTGAGTACCACAGGAACCTCAAAGTAGATGGCCATTGAGAGGACCTACCAAGTGAAAAGGGAAACGACCCCCACCGGATTGACTAGTTACCACCCATGAGGAAAACCATGAGCTATCACTTGTGGTAAAACGGTCATCAATTTTACCTGAGCTGTGGAGTGAGGGGTACTGCCCCAATATGAAATCCTTTAGACAATATTGGTGGTCCACTGAATCCTTTTGAACCATTAAGAAGTCAATTAAAATCGGGGTCCATATTATTTTCCCGTCACTATAATAAGCCATCATCTCTCCACCACATTTTTCCTATCGGCTTAGGGGGAACACCCCTTAGTTCGGTTCTTTGAACCATCACCATCGAAGCCACATTCGACATCACTCACCACCCTCAGAGCCACACATAACGTTTGAGTTTGATTCAAATTCCTACCAATTTGAACCCACTTTTTTCACTTCCCCGATTAGCCCCATGGCTGGTGCACATCTAGATCCCTTCCACAGAGGGATATTCGGTGGTGGATCTATGTCCTTGCCACCCATCACCATGGTTATCCCTTCTAGTGGGCCCATCACCACTACACAGATCACTACTAGTACGCTTCCCATTAGTGGTGGACCCACACCGGCTACTATGGTTCATATCATACCACCTTTTTATACCTGGGGGCAGTAACCCTTCTACATCCATTTTGACTATTCCTGCTATGGGAAGTCAACCTCACTAGCCCTCATTCATACATCGAAACTATGTTCCTGCATCCATCGGCACCATTTCTGGTCCTTCCCGAACCAACCTCAGGTCTAGCCTACTTTTCATGGCTAGTCTTAACCTACCATATTTGGTAAGGTTAACAAATAACCCCATCAGTCATCAATCAAACTGGCCTTGCATGCCTACAAAACTTCCCTCATACAACCCAAAGTTTGAGGGAAAGGTAGGTGACGACCCCAAGAACCACATCATTTCCTTCCACTTATGGTGTTCATCGAACAACATTGTATATGACTTTGTTAGATTGAGGTTTTTCCAGTACACACTTATGGGTGTTGTGGCCAAATTGTACATCGAGCTGCCTCATGCAACTTACCCCAATATCTCCTCACTTTCCTTAATGTTCCTTCAATACTTTCAGTCACCCATCCGATATGACGAGGGAGTGGAGATCCTTTTATCGTGTTGTCAAAATAAAACTACCCACATCATGGATCATATCCCTGAGTGGCGACGTCGATGTAACTTGTGCAAGATCCAATTGGATGATAGGATCTTCCTTGACTAGGTTTTGAAAACCTTACTCCCACCCATAGCCAAGGACATCGCCTTCGAGTGACCCCAATATGAGGAGGAATGAAGGCTCGACAGTTTGACTTAATATATGTCCATTTTGGGTATTTATATACCATCATACTTGATGCTCCCCTGGAGCAACCGTATCCAGTTGGTCAGCTAATAGTCGAATCTAACTTTCATGTTGGGTGATAAATAAGAATAATATATATTAGATTATCAATATTACAATCATGTCTTGGCCTTAAATATGGTTTGGACACTTTATGATCAAGAGATGCCTCCTTTCATAATAACTTAATTAAACCACTATAAATTATTTAATAATTTAATAATTATCTTATTTTATGTTCGTTACATTGCCACTCCCTTTAAGGGAGCTTTGTCCTCAAAGCTTGATTATTTCATAATGTCATCCTTCATTCTGAAGCGGTGTCGGTATTAGAATCATATGAGGTTTCTGGTGTAGAGACTTGCACTTCTTTTCCAATGATGATTCTGCACTCTATTGTCTAATTGTTCCTACATTTATGGCCAGGGGTTCTATCATCACCGCATCGACGACATATGTTTTTCTTCTTTTTTTCTATTATCAGAGTAACTGTTTGATGACTTCGACCAATTTTTCCTTTCATAGGAATATGATTGAGGTTTGTGGCATTGATGCTCGGGTGACCTGCAAGTATCTTCAGAGTACCTACATTTTTTATCTTTTTCTTGTCGATAATGGTTATCACCTCTTTTTCTTATTCCTTCTAATTTGCATTCTGCGACATTGTCTTTATATATTACTACTTCTACATTAGGTATGTCATGTAACTTTAACTCTTTTTGGAGGTATGGTTTAAGACCTCCTAAATAGGTTTCGATTCTTTGATTTTAATACAACCCAAATATTCATGTCGATAAGAATTCCCACTAATGTGTGAATTCCTCAATGCTTCCATTTTGTTTTAATCGAGTAAGTTTATTGAAAAATTCATTTTATTTGATTCCTTGAAACCTATTAAAAAACTAATTTTTGAACAAGTTCCAGGTGTAGGAAAAATGATCTCTCTTCCACCATAAGTACCAATTATAGGCGTACCCTTCCATATGCATTGATTCCACTTGGTACAACCATATCTGTTGTAATATGCTATCCCATATCCGGGTTAAGCTAGCCTGTATCCAGGTCTAGGGAGGAAGATGTTCCATCTTCAAATAAACAGATATATAAATGTATAATAATTAATGGATGGATGATTACAATGAATATGGTTTCCTTAAATATGGCTTGGACACTTGATGATGAGGAGATGCCTCCTTTAAAAATAACTTAATTAACCTGCTATAAATGATTTAATTATTTAATTATTATATTTTATGCTCGTTACATCTCCGATCTGGCACCTCTCGCTGTGACACATCAGGGGCATCCCACACTATTGATGGAGTCATTGGATCTATCACACACCACCCTCAATTCCACTTGTCCTCTCGGATGATGCCACCACACCTGGGTAACATCCATTGTGTTGCCCAACCTAGTTTCACCCTCGATTACTCATGTATGATGGCTTAGTTTAGAGCCACCACCTGCTATGCACCTACCACATCAACTCATCATGTCCATGGATGACCTATTCGGCACAGTCATATTTTGGCCAAGCTATTGAGTTTGTAGCCCCTCTAGCTCCCCCACTCTATTATGTACCAACTATGCAACCCACTCCGGCTCTGGCCCCAACTCCTCCAGTCTCTACAAGACATGTTTATGCTCAGAAAAACCTTCCTAACCAACCTACCCCCAATAACCAACAATGATAGGGAAAGAATAATTGAGGAAAAATCCAAGGAGATAATCATCCTTAAGGACACGGCCAATAGGATAACCCTCTAAACAATAATGGTGCCGACCCACCTGCACAAAATCCCTAGTGTCCCAATCGTCCTGGGAAGAAGCCACAGTTATGGACCAAGCATACATCTACTATTTGCAACACCTATGGTCACTACACTTATCTGTGTCCCCACATGGCTCGCATCCAGCAAATCCTTCAAAATGAACAACAACATGATCCAAATGCAGCTGGTCAAGCTCAACCTAACCAGGAACCACCAGGTCCTCCACCTATGGTGCTACAAAACCCCCTGCCACACCAAGGGATGGTTGCAACCCAACTCTTGGCCACATCTGTTCTCGCAGCTCCTGCTGTGACCCCACCTACTGAGGATGGTGTCCATCACCTCATGATGTTGTCATCCGAAGTCAACCTTTAGACTCAATGCAACCAATATGGCTCCACCACAAAAACCGCTGACCCATCAACAATTTCTACCTCTACCAATTCTAACATGTCTCACCACTTACCCAGATTCCCTGTAGATGGGGAAATAAGGGCCTGATGATATCTTATGCATCATATTGCAAACCATTCTACTGCCAAATCTTCCCTCAACTACACCATATTTGATGATTTTTCCCAATCTCCTACAGCCATGTCTGCTTTAGAAGTGCTTAAAAATTTCCCAACACAGCTTAAAGCGTTGTTTTTTCACTACTCTCACTGTTTCCCAGACTTTCCTGAGTATCATTCAACCCTTCATGACCTTCAGAAACACTCTCATGATTCCAAGATCACTGTTCTTGCGGATATCCACCCTCCGGTTTCTTCCTCGGACATGACTAACACCATATACATT
Organism: Pseudotsuga menziesii; assembly: GCA_001517045.1. Lineage (NCBI taxonomy): Eukaryota > Viridiplantae > Streptophyta > Pinopsida > Pinales > Pinaceae > Pseudotsuga > Pseudotsuga menziesii. Next base: position 103,120 of record LPNX010113063.1, read on the forward strand.
ATCTCCAGTTCCTCTAGTCCTTCCATTCCCTCAGACATAGAGGATCCCTTTGATCTATCTACGCATTGTTTTAATAATGATGAGGAAATCCATGAAGCTCTGTTGTCTCCTGAGTACCCTTGGTATGATATGCATCATTGCTCATTCTTTATTTTCGATGAACCTCTTTCATCGATGGATCAGTAATCAGTTGAAGCTAAAGACTTCATCCACGGAAAAGTTGATTGTTTCAAGAACCCCATTCCGACACACGACGCCTTTAAAGAGTGTAATATGTCTAACAATTTTCCAACCATTAAGGTCAACATATCAATGAACCCTGAGGTAGTTGAAGACATTACACTCGGAGCCTCTTGCTCCCCTAAAGAAGTGGCCTCCTACAAAGCACTTTTTAAATATTTTTGTGATGTTTTCGCTTGGTCCTATACTGAGATGCATGGGCTTGATCCATCCATCGTCGAGCATCATATCGACACTTGGCTTGATGTGGTGCTCATACACCAAAATAAAATACTCATTCACCCCTCAAAGGCCCCTACTGTAAAATCTGAGATTGAAAAACTACGCAAAGCAGGTTTCATATACCCCATTGTGTATACCACTCGGGTTTCCAATCCTGTTCCCGTTAATAAAAAACAGAGTACCATTCATATATGTAATGAATTTCATGATTTGAACTTGGAATGTCCCAAGGAAAATTTTCCCACTCCGTTCATTTACCGGATCATTGACGCCTATGCGGAACATGAAGTCTTTTTTTTCATGGATGGTCTTTCTGGGTACAACCACATTCAAATCTGGAAAGAAGACCAGTACAAGACTTCCTTCACAACCCCTTGGGGAACATTTGCATATCAAGTCATTTCACTTGACCTTAAAAATGCTGGAGCCACTTTTTAGTGGGCCATGATGTACTAATTCCATGACCTTATCCATATCAGCTTGGTCTACATGGACGAACTCACGGCTTGCTATCAGAATCATTCACAACATCTAGATGAATAGCAACAAGTTTTCTTACGATGTCGCAAATACAATGTCTGCTTGAACCTCTCTAGTGTGTGTTTTGTTTCCTAGCTGGGAATTTACTTTTGTTTATCGTCTCTCACAAAGGGATTATGGTTAACCCTCTGAAGGTTCAAGCCATTCTAAATATTCCCTCACCATGTACTTTGCGCCAACTGCAGAATCTCCAAGGCAAGGCCAATTTCCTTTGTCATTTCATTCTAGACTATGCGACAAAATTCCATGGTTTCTTGCGACTTCTCCATACCAACATTTTGTTTGTTTTGGATAAGCATGTGCAAGGTGCTTTTGATGCATTAAAAAAATCCCTAGCATCTTCCCCATTGTTGTCTCCACCCGACTTCACTAAGTATTTCATTCTCTATGTGTAAGTATCTGAAAATGCCATCGTTGGAGTTTTGGTCCAAGAATACGATGCTTGTCAAGAGAATGTGATCTATTATGTCAGTCAAAATATTTCCAGTCTCCCTTTACATTATTGACATGATGAGAGGATGGACCTCGTCATCATCTTTTCTGTTGAAAATCTATGCCATTACATCCTTTTGAGCCACACTCGAGTCATGGTCGATTCCAACCCCATGAGGTATCTCTTGAGACAGTTCCTTATTTAAGTTCATTATTCCAAGTGGATCATCGTTCTCCAGAAGTACTACTTGGAATTTGTTTCCCCTAAAAGCACTAAAGCTTTGGCATCCTCTACCTTAATGACAAACCTCCCTCCATCATCAGCTTCATCACCTATTACAATCAACCTTCCAGACAAATTTCTATTTTTCATATCCATGAAAGACCCTTGGTATGGGGGAATCCCCTTGTACCTATGCACTAATAAATTTGAGGCTCATTTATGCTGAGAATATCATCGATGCTTTGGACAAAAATATGCTCACTATCTCCTCATCAGGGATGTCTTGTACCGTCAGGGCATCGATACCATATTGTGTCATTTTCTCACCTATGATGAGGCTTAAAATGTCTTGAATGATTCTCACAGTGGAGCCTGTTGTGGCCACCTCTCCAGTTTTCCTATTGCCCAGAATATTCTCTGTGCTAATTTTTTTGGCCTACCATATTTTTTGATTGCATCCATGCATTTAAACACTACCGCAACTATCAACTTTTTTCTCCAAAATAAAGGAATCCTACCACGTCATTGCATCCCATGGTCATAGTCTATCCCTTCTACAAGTGGGCGATTGAATTCATGACTTGTAATCTTGCCTCGGTTGATAGTCATAAGTATATCATTGTGGTTGTTTATTATTTCAATAAATGGGTCGAGGCCATGCCTACATTGAATTGTAAGGCTGACATGGTGGCATGTTTATTTTTAAACCACGTTATAACTTTTTTTGTTGTCCCCCAATAGATAGTCTCATACCATGGTTCTCATTTTGAGGATGCATTTTGGATAGAGCTTTCAACCACGTTGAAGTTTGAGCACCAATGCTTCTCTACATACTACCCTCAGGGATGGTCAAGTTGAGGATGTAAACAAGATCCTCAAAACCATGCTCCAACTAATCATTAGAGGAAATTTGGGGTCTAAAATGGGCCTTATAATAAAACGTGCCAAAATAAGGTCTTGTGAGTTGGAATTAAAGAACCAATAGAATTTCAATAAAATGAGTCAACGATAATGGTTGAATTGACATATTTGTCATTAAAAAAAACTACTTTTTTGTTTGTATTTTTGACATATCTCCCCATTTTTTCACTCAAATTTCGATCGAGAGAGATCATTGGATGCGTAATTTGATTCTACATCCAACGATTACCCACACTACATACTTTTGATAGACCCCGCTACCCCAAAAACAAGAAATACCTGAAAACACATGATGACCCCAAAAACAAGAAATACCTGAAAAACATGATGATGATGTCATCATCACATTTTTTCAGGTATTTCTTGTTTTTGGGGTAGCGGGGTCTATCAAAAGTATGCAGTGTGGGTACGCGTTGGATGCAGAATCAAATTACACATCCAACGAGCTCTCCTAATCAAAATTTGAGTAAAAACATAGGGAGATATGTCGAAAATACGAATATAAAAAGTAGTTTTTTTCTTTCTTCCTCCAAAATTAATAAATATTATTTTATTATTTTAACTATTATTTTATTATTTTTGTTAGGAGGCCCATTTTAGACCCCAAAATTCCTATAATGGGTGGACAAACACAAATCCAAATGGCACCATTTTATTTTCTTCACTGTCTGGGCCTATCGTACATCCACAAAGACCTCCGCTGGTTTTACCCTGTTTCACTTAGTACATGGTGTCAAGTCGATACTTCCCATTGAGTTCCAGATTCCATCACTCCACCTTTCCTTCAAGCTTCTCCCTGATACCTCACCATTATAACAATGCCTTATTATGCTCGAACAAACCAATGAGAACCGTCGTGCCTCTATCCAAATGATCGAAGTAGATAAGACTCAGTCGAAGTCACATTTTGACTCCCATGTTCACCCTTGCACCTTCGGTGAGAGAGACCTTGTCCTTGTTTACGACCAAGCCAATGATAATTTGGGGAAATGAAAGTTTGATTCCATGTGGTATGACCCATATTCCTTCCATCTCTTCCTCAGTAAGGGGGCATACATACTTGATGACTATGACATCCACCTCTTAAAGAATCCCTGCAACGGGCTCTACCTCAAGAGGTTCTATGCCTAATATCACCCACCATGAGTCACTTGTGTCATAGTTTTTTTTTACATCTTTATTTTAACGAGTCTTACAGTTTGTTTTCTTGGTTTCTCTAGATGGATCTGGCCCCACATTGCTACATTGTTTTTGCTGATGGATCAAGTAGATGGTCTCCAAATCTCTCCTAGGATGCATGGGTTATTTATTCCCCATCACATGAGTTGATCCATATCGATGGAATGTGTGTTGTAATTTATACCAACAACTAATATCAATACTATAGTGTCATTGGTCTCCTGGTCACCGCCCTACACTTGGGTATTCATCACCTTGTTGTCTTCTTAGAATCCCAGTTACTTGTCTCCTAGTTGAATAATTGCTACCGGGTACGTGATCCTTGTCTCTTTAGAAATTTACTGTGCACTAGACATTTGGTTAGACATTTTGAATCCATCATCATTACACCAAAATCCTGTCACCTACATGTGATAAGATCCTTAAAACTTCTATTTTCCCTAAATCCCAAACTTGGAGTGGAAACAATGCTCTAGATGTAAATTTTACATAAAAAACCCTTGCACCGCTTTTTCCCTTTAGGTTATGAGTGGTACCTTATGTAGCACTGCCTTATTCCTGTTATAGATAAGCGGTGCCACCACATATGTTCTTTGTTATTGAAGTGGTTCTTACCTACACCGTTCTATCATAAGGGTATATAAGCGGTACCCTTGGTAAAATTTGGAAAAAAAGAAGCTTCTAGATCAAGAGCTTCATGGATATCCTTATCCCTACTCACTTGGGTCATTTTAGATCGAGATACATGCTTTTGGGATCTCATGGCCACCTCACCCACCAATATCTCAACCATTTTTATCCTTTTGATCCCTATAAAACAAATCTCATACCCCATGGTTGGGGGGCAGAACTAAATTGTAAAGTTATGTTGTTGAATTGACTGTCTGGCCTAACCCATCAGAGAGCACAAGAGAGCAAGTTAGAGCTATTGGGGATGTGATGTTTGTCTTGTGAAGGAGTTTGTTGACACTAAGGCACATGGTTTTAAGCTCTTTCATGTATTTTCTAATCCAAAGTTCATTTCCTTCCCACATATCTGTTGCACTGATCTCGCATATATGTTATTGGATTCCTTAGTCACTAGTATGAATGTGTAGGTAATTTTCTGGTAGCTTTGATGTCTTTGCATGTTTGACATGTTCTACAGGTACACAGACTCTTTATCAAAGCACCATTCCAGGTGTTTGTAAAATCAAGGAAAGTGTTCAACCTTTGTCATTCACTCATTTGTTCTTGATCTAAACCATTCAGACCAGAGGAACAACTTCTGTCTGCAGAATATACAATATTCCTAACTACAAATCTAGCGACTCCACTAGGGAGTCTAGCAAGTTTTAGTTTATTTGAACTTCATCAGTCCTTGAACACTTGTCTGAATCCAAGCTCCAGTATGTAACTCTCTTCAGTCAGATTTTCCATCTGACTTAGTGAAGTTTTGGTTTAAAACTTTTAGATCTGAATTGCTTTGACATTACATGCTTTGTTTTACTATTAATTCATCAGTATTTGTGTCTATTTGAACAATTTTTAACTTGAATTTTCATTCCCTTCATGTTTTAGATTTATTCAGGTAACCGTGCATGTGTTGTAGGAAACAAGCAGTGCCACCACCTGAGCCCTTTGAGCAATAGGCGGCGCCATCACCTGAGTGTAGTGATCCAGAAATGGTGCTGACCTAGAACTGCTTTGTCAAAGGCCCCTCCAGCGCGGTTCTAGGTAGGCTTTGTTCCAGAACTTGGTGTCTTTTTTTTTTTTGCAAAAATTAGGGGTTTCCTTGCTTTCAACCCTGTACTGTTAGGCTTATTTGTTTGAATCTGGATGCTCATGGTTAAAATATTTTGTGGTGAAAGTTTGCTTGATTAAAAGAATCCAAAAGATAGGTTAGGATTGTTGATTATTCATTTTCCTCCATGTTTGTTGGTTGTGATTCTGAAAGGAACTATTTAAAGATTAGGTTTCATCTAAATCTCTTTTCGTTTCATTCATAAAGACTAAAAGAAACACCACTTGATTATTGTCTTAATTTCATTTTTCCATAGAGGACTTCTTTTTGCTTTTAAAAAGAATTTTTTTTGTTGAGATTAGGTCATTATTTTTACTGAGCATAGGGCATTGGATCTCTGATTAGCCTCATAAGCTTTCAGGTTCCCTTTGTTCTTTTGTCTCTCTTGCATCATTACTGTCTCATCAAAAGAACAAATATTGTAGTTTTAAGTTAGATCTATCTATGTTTCAAACAAAAATAAAAAAAAATAGATTGCATATGCATGTAGAGTGCTTGTTGTTTTTATTTTAGGAAGAGACTCTTACCCATCTGAATGCTTTCAAAAAGAAACTGAGTTTGGAATGTGTTGCTTGTCTTTCAATTTTGTTTGTTCAAAATAGTTGTTTGGGAATTTTTTGTTTTCAAAAACGAAAAGAAAATACTCTCTCTCCCTCCCGTAAGTAGGCATTCTCGAATGGCAAAGTGAAATATTTGCATCTACATATCTGCATGGTTTTACTTTTTCTATCAAAATTCCATGCATTCACCTAACCGTCCACTTTTAAATTAATGGTAGTTATAGGCTTAACATTTGTATAGAAATTTGAGTGATAGGCTAGAGACGTGTTCGGGCGTCGTTAAGCGTACGAGCTGTCGTTACTTGTACACACTACATCCCGAGACTCGCGTGGTTCTTCCACATACCATCGATATATCGAATGGCCTTTCATGTACCCTTGAGGTATATAGAAAGGCACTTCACGTAGTCAATTGTATATAGGAAGACCCCTTGTGAATGGTTGTGCATTAGACAACACTACTACCAATTTGAGCTCCCACGTACCTTGCGTATATCAAGAGACCCCACTAGGATACCCTATCTATCTGAGAAAATCCCTTTGGTCATCTTGCTTGGAGCCATATACCTAAATAAATATTCAGGTAGATTACTATGCATTTACCTAGCGTATATTGCGAGTGGCACCTTCCTGACAATCCTAGTGAGAGACCAGATTATTTGAACTCCTCCTATCATTTAAGTTTTCTTGTTTGGCCTATAGCTTGAGTAGGATAGTTTTTGGTGTGTTTTTTCTAGTTTTGGAACCCTAGGTTAGATAGGAACTGTGCAAACTGGCTGAGTTAAGATGGTCCAAGAGAGCATAGGGCTTGCCACCTGATTTTCCTTCTATTTTGGGAGAAGATCCTATGGAAGCTATAAACCAAGGAGCTACTACCAACTCCCAAGTGGGAGAAAATGTGGTTGCAGAAAGTGGAGATCAATATGCTTCGCACGGTCCTCCCTTGGCTCAACAACCTTATAGGGGTGATACTTCTCTCCATTCTCCCATAGAAGGCCGTGTTGATGATACCAACCACCCAGATTATGGTACCAATGCTCTGTTTTGGGATACCTCCATGGGATAAGCCATTTCTTCATTTGGTACCCGTCCAACCTCTTCTAAACAAATTTCACCAGCTCAAGAAGAATGCAGAAAATACCAGGTAGCCATTCTCCGTGCACAAGAATTTGAAAAGAGGATAGATAAAATATTGGCTACACCACCACCTTGAGTCGATAGTTTTTCCTCGTAATGTGGACCCTTGGCCTACTGGATATCGCTCACTTGTTGATTCTATGAAACCCATTGAACCTATTTTAGATTCTGTTGTGACTCCGTATAATCCAGGTCAAACCACCAACCCCACCACCTCCCATATTACGTTTGCTCCAAATCCTCCCCGGTTTTCTACACCTGGGGGATAACATTCAATTCCTGTTTCATCAATACCTTCTAGTGCCGGGGGGAAACCCTTGGCACGACCTACATTACCTATCAATGGATTTGTAGCTAGTAATGGACAGGCCTCTAGTATAGGAAAATATACAGTCTATGTCCCTCCTACCTATAAGAACGTAGTTAACCCCCCATCAAGTTCAGTACAACCCTTGGGGAAACAACCTATAACCAATCAATGCTCTTGGGGGTATGGTTACCCAGCAAATCAAGTACCTGTAGGAAATATAAATTACCAACCCAACCCTACAGGAATACCATATACTGGAATTCCCTATCCTAGTAACACTTTCACTCCATGGGGGCAACCTAATTGGTCCTACATGCCAGCTATGGGAGGGATACCTATACATACTATCGGGGGCGTCGGAGGACCACCTTACATAGGTCTTGGAGGGCCTGGCGGCCTTCCTCCTAATGGTCCTAGCGGGCCTAGTGGTCCTGGGGGGCCTGGTGGCCTTCCTCCTAATTGTCCTAGAGGGTCTGGTGGCCTTTCCCTTAGTGGTTCGGGAGGCTCCAGAGGTTTTCCTCCCAGGGGCCTTGAAGGGTCTGGTGGTCTAGGTGGTCTTGGTGGCCCCGACAGTCCTGGTGGTCTGAACGGCCTTGGTGGTCCTCCTCTTAGAGGCCCCGGTGGTCCTAATGGTCCCAATCCTAGAAATCAACCCCCTGAGGGTGGATATTCAGGAGGTTCATCATCATAAAAGCCATATCAAAAACCTGTATATCAGTCTACTTATGGTCCTACTAATGTTTACATGCCTTATCAATACTACCACTATGTAGAACCTAATCGCCAGTTACCTTTCCTAGCAACCTTGGACTTGCCTGATTTGTCCAAGTTGATTAATGATCCCATTCGACATCACCCCTCGTGGCCTACCATTCCGGTAAAGTTACCATCGGACATTCTGAAATTTGATGGAAAGCAGGGAGATGATCCAAAAAACCATGTCATGACATTCCATTTGTGGTGTTCCTCAAACTCCCTAATGGATGATTCAGTTCATTTAAGACTCTTCTAGCGAACATTAACCAGTATGGCTATGAAATGCTACATTGAACTTCTGCAACATTCGTTTGTGGATTTTAATTATTTGGAAACTGTCTTTCTTACACACTTTCACCTTCCTATCTGCTATGAAATGGGTACAAATCTCTTAACTTCTCTACGTTAGAACACCTCCACGCACATATCAGACCATATCCATGAGTGGAGAAGGCTGAGAAGACTTATCAAAGTTCTTATCCCTGATCAATTGATAGCTGATTGGCTTACTAAATCTTTGTTGCCTCCAATCCCCTGAAATGTGGCTATGGGCGGTTCAGTTACCAAAGAGCAAGCTATCAGTCGAGCCCAATATTTGGACTTGGTATATTCCCAGTCTGGAACATTGTATGACTTGATCCCTTGGGCTCTTCTACCGAGCATTGATCTTACCAAGCCACTAGAAGAAACCCTTGTTGACGGGATTGTTGGTTCAATCCAGTCCCTGTCGATAGCAAGACCTGCTAAGAAACCCCATACTTCCACTCCTGCTCCTTCAAATCTCAAGGTTTCCATCAAGGTAAATTCCATTCTGAGTACACAAACACCTGGAAATAATAAAAAGAAAGGTAAAGAGAAAAACAAAAAACCTGGAAACCCGCAGGAGAATCCGAAACCAACCACCAATGAGAATGATAAAGGGAAAAGAAAAAAAAAATATCCATGTTTTCTACATGGAGGTGAGCACTTCACTAAAGAGTGTCATCATCGTTAAGAAATCAATCAATTTCTACAAACTAATCCCATGCCAGCAGTTCTCATTGATCCTTTCCCTTCTCAACAACAACTGATAGACCACATGTCTAATCTAGTAAATTATCATGATTTCCTCATACACTATTAATTTAGAAACTCGAACTCTAAGTTATGAAAAATACACAGACAAGAAAGAAGACAATTCTTCTTCAGGAAAAGCTCCCTCTATTGGTTCTCCTGATTCCTCGTCTACTGGTCCCCTAACCATCGAGAAACCTAATCTCAACATGATTTTGCATCCACCCAAGATTACTCTTATGAAGGTTGTTTTTAATCCTAATGCTTGAGTAGCCCAATTTTATAATGTAGTTGAAGATCTTTCTCAGGAACCATGCGTGATGTCTACCTTGGAAGTACTCCAAAGTTGTCCTTCGCAACGCAAAAACTTGTTAACCGCGTTAGGAGATTTAGACCCAGACTACACTAATTTGATTCACTTTAATGTCGAGCACTATAAGTCTAGGATACCTCACAAACTCCCTTTCCAAATCATAATTAAAGTAGTAGGGAAAAAGGTCTTAATAACTTTCCTAGATGAAGGAGATTCAACTTCAGTTTTGTCCCTGTCTTGTTGGAAAGCTATTGGATCTCCCGAGCTTGTAACCTCACCAATGACTCTGAAATCCTTTGATGGATGAGGTTTCCAGCCCCATGGTCTCATACTAGCACTTTCAGTCGAGATTGGGGGAAAAAATGTTTCCATTCAAGTGGAAGTAGTAGATTCCCTATTAGACTACAACCTCCTATTAGGAAGAAATTGGTTTTACACCATGAATGTTGTCGCTTTGATGGTATTTCGAACCATCTAGTTTCCGCATCTAGGGAGGATTGTAACCATTGATCAACTCAATTTCTATACACTAACAAGAAGTTACCACCCCTGTAGCTAATAACATCCCTATGTTAGGCCAGTCCCCTCCACCTTACCAATCGATTGGCGTAGGCATGATGAAGGATTCTTCCCTTATGGGGATTTTTCCATCAAACCCCCCTAACACAGAAACGACGACAGTAAATATGATTTCTTCATTTGAATATGATCCAAAGGGAAAACAAATTATTGATTCCATATCATTAATTCCACATGAAGCAATGTACAATGTTATCCAAACCCTTTTCAATGACCACACTAATGACCTTCATCTAGTGGCTTCATACCCTTACCATCTTCCCTACTGGTTAGAACCCTCTCTTCGTACTCTGGATTATCTCTCTCAGACTTTTCCCTTTAACGATTCCATTATGGAGATTATGAGTATGAATGAGTCTATATGGGAGGATCATCACCATAGATCCTCATTCCTCTCCACCACCAGTTTAGTTTACCATGATTTTGCATCCCTTTTTACTACTGGTATTGTCAAAACCCCTCAAACTCCTATATTGATGCATAACACAAAGTCTGAAGGGAATGTTTGCAACATTACTCAAACAAATCCAATTGATATATCAGCCAAGCATGACACCCTTGAGCATGTTCATGTTGGGAAGAACTACTCAGTAGAAGAATCTCAAGCATATAGAGTACTTTTCAAAGAATTCTAAGATGTCTTTTCTTGGTCCTATGAAGAAATTCCTAGGATAGACCCATCCATTGTGGTTCATGAAATAAAAACCTATCCCACTGCAAAAACTGAGACAAGTTCATCCACGAAAAGCCGCAGTTATCAAGGCTGAAATAGAAAAGCTTCTAAAATTAGGGTTTATTTATCTCATACCCCTGACAGAATGGGTATCAAACATCATCCCTATCAATAAAAAATAGGGAACCATTAGAGTCTATATCAATTTCATATATTTGAACAAAGCTTGTCCCAAAGACAACTTTCTGACTCCACATATCTACCAAATTATCGACAATTGTGTCAGAAGTGTCATCTTCTCATTTATGGATGGGTTTTCAGGCCATAACCAGATCGAGATATTACCCGCTGATCAACACAAGACATCATTTATTTTCCCATGGGGAACCTTTGCATATAGGAAGTTACCATTCAGCCTAAAAAACGCTGGAGCCACTTTCCAGCGTGCTATATCCTATTCATTTCACGATATCAAACATATTGTAGAATTGTACATTGATGACCTCCCAGCTCATTCACAATGACGAGAGGACCATCCTGGTCATCTTAGAGAAATTTTCCTGAGATGTCATCATTATAACATATGACTCAATCCTCATAAATCTATTTTTTGCATTGAGATGAGACATCTGTTAGGTTTTATGGTTTCTAATGATGGCATCTGGATAGATCCATTGAAAATTGCTGCTATTTTATCCCTACCAGCCCCAACCAACCTTATATAACTCCAAAGTTTGCAAGGGAAGGTAAAATTTCTCCGTCGTTTCGTTTGCAATTTTGCAGAGAAAACATACGACTATATGCGTCTCCTCAAGAAGAACACTCCATTCTTTTGGGATAACCAAGACCAACGATCCTTTGATAATCTTAAACACACACTGACTGACTCACTCGTGATACACCCCCCATATTATTCAAAGGATTTTCTCTTATACATTGCTTCCTCCACTACTACCATCGCTATGGTTTTGGTGTAGGGGAATCCCGATGGTCAATAGCACGTGATATAATATGGTAGTAATAATCTCATGGATTCCAAAACTCAATACTCACATCTGGAGAAAATAGCATTTGCCATGGTCATTGCTGTACAGAAATTTTGTCATTACATTTTGCTCCGCACAACCACCATATTGTCAAACCAGAACCCTATGTATTACATCTTGACTCATCAGGTGCTTGGGGGAAAATATTCCTGATGGATAGTCATCCTACAGGAGTTTGATCTGGAATTTTCCAAAGCTATGTCAAAGAAATACTTGGTATTTGCTGAGCTAATGTGTGATCTTCCCTGTGCTTTGACGGAATCTAAGGGTAGTGATTCATTCCCTGATGAATTCATGTTCCTGATAAGCACTAATGACCCATGGTATGGAGGTTTAATCATTTATCTCCAGACACAGAGATTTCAGCCCACTTTATCCCACGACGATCGTCACCATATCCATCAGCATGCAAAATACTACCTCATCTTGAATGACACTTTGTATAGACGTGGTATTGATTCTATTCTCCAGCGATGCCTTACCCATGAGAAAGATGAACAAGTTTTGAATGACTACCACTCTGGAGCATGTGGCGGTCATCTATCTGGGATGGCTACAGCCTAGAAAATCCTTCATGATGGTTATTTTTGGCCTTCAATATTTAAATATTTTCACGAGGCTATTAAGAAATTCCCACCCTGCCAACATTTCTATCCAAAAAATCCCACCCACTGTGCTTCGTTACATCCTGTCATTCTCCTTGGCCCTTTCGCCAAATGGGGGATCGAATACATGTAGTATAAGCCTATCTCAACCGGGGGGCATGGTTACATCATCATAGCCATTGATTATTTTATGAAATATCCTGAGTTTATGCCTACATATGCAGAGGACGGTAAGACTCCCACTCTCTTCCTGTTCAATCATGTGATAGCAAGATTCAGATTCCCGCAGTCCATAGTTATGGATCACGGATCACATTTCCGCAATCAAATGATGAAGGAATTAAGTGCCAAGCTAGGTTTTCGTCATGAAAACTCAACGCCCTATTATCCACAAGATAATGGTCAATTCGAGGCCATTATCAAAGTTTTAAAAATAATGTTGTGTCATATGGTTGGAGACCATAAAGCCAATTGGAACCATATCCTCTTCTCTGTTCTTCGGGCTTATAGGACTTTAGTAAAAACAACTACTGGTATTACACTCTTTCATCTTTTCTATGGACTAGAAGTTGTCTTGCTTATTCAATGTCAAATTCCATCCTTGAAACTTGCTGTCGAACTACTCCCAGACACTTCCACAAAGGAAGAAAGATTTCTCTACTTAAACAACCTTGACAAAACGAGAAGAGATGTTGCCTTAGCCAATGAGGCACACAAGAAATGTGTCAAGGTGTGGTATGACAAGTCTGTCCAACCTCGTGCCTTTAACGAAGGTGTCCTAGTTTTAACCTATGATCAGAGACATGACAAACTAGGGAAAGGAAAGTTCAAATCCATGTGGTACGGTCCCTTCATTATTTCCAAAGTTCTAGAAAAAGGGGCCTATGAGCTACTGGACTATGATGGAATCCCCTTAGGGCAATCTCGCAATGGGTTGTACCTGAAGAGGTACTATGCCTAGATATTTCTTGTATAGTACCTTGTCTATATGTATATTTCTTGACTTTTTACCATGATTAAGTATTTTCAATATGGTTTTGAGTTTAGTGTCCAAATCTATTTATACCATGTTTTGGTCATGCAAAGCAATTGGATTTCTATGGCTTCGCTGATGGTGCTTTCCAGCACACCTTGAACCTTGCCTTAGCTACTTGGTTTCTCTAGTCCATAGCTCATGATTTGGTTAGATTGGGAGCGATTTGTATTGGTCTAGCTACCAAAAATATCGTCGAGTATCAAGCAGTCATAGGTCTTCTGACTGAAGCTGCCTCCCAGGACGTTCGTAACTTGGTAGTTTTTATGGACTCACAACTAGTGGTTTGTCATTTAAATCATGTCTACACCATCAGGAATCTCATGCTTCTCCATCTCTTTTGGAGGGTACATTTATTGGAAAGGTCATTTGAAGCTATTACTTATAGGCATATCCCTAGGGAAGACAATATAGTTGCCAACTCATTGGCAAATTACATCCTAGACTGGCATATTGCCCATTCATGACATGAAAATCACACATGGTTCATTGTAAATAAACTATAAAAAGACACATAAAATTCATGTAAATATACTTGCCATTTGAGACATATAAACACCAAAAGTAAAAGTCTGTGTGTGTGTGTATATATAAGTGTTTTACAAAAATAGGTCACGAGACCTCATTTTAAGAGCTCAGGATTTCAAGCAAAACATCATCATACAAAATCCTGAAGCTATATATCATCTTTTAGTAATACATCATGCGACCCATCATCTAGTGGTGCTCATGGTAACACATGACAGCATGGGCTGCTCTGCGTAGCAGTCTACTTAAACAACCCGATACACATGTAGTGGGCCTTTGATACCTCAGCGGGAGGTCATCGATCGACGCATCCATTATTTCTAGAGTTAACCTCTCTAGGTTCTCCTCTAGTTCCCCCATCATGTCATCACCTTGTGGAACGAAACAATCTCATTCTCACCTGTCCAGTGGGGAAGATCCCCCAGGTCGTGCTGCTCTGACATCTGCATGAAAACATTTAAGTCTCGTTACTACACATAAAAAAATTAAAAAACATAAAAAAATAAAAAACACGGTTGCCATTTTAGGGTTTTGTTTCTTACCAATGTCGCCCCATTGTCCACCAGGTGGAAGTGATAGATCAGGGTTACCCCTGAAATAAGTACCCACGTATGCGTAGTCCTCAACCATGAGGTGCTGGTCTCTAAACCATTAGAAAAACAGGACTCCAAAATTCACCTTGCCCCTACCTGCTCCTGTGCAGGCCATGATCCGAACCCACCTAAGCATGCGAGGATATCTTGCCCTCAACTCTATGAATACTACCCGGGGTCTCAATTTGGGGACCCGCTCAAAAAATAAACATGCTAAAATGGATTCTAAACCAAACATGCTAAAATGGATCTGGTACTAATGCCTCCGCCAAGTTGAAGACTGTGGGTGCCATAGCCCATGTGCGCTCTAGAAGCTTGATGAGCTCCTTGGCTCCCTGCTAAGCTCTGCATGGTAAATAAGATCGTGCGAAGAGGGAAATCCACCACTGCCTTGATGGGAATTTTCTTCCTTGATGTTCTAGTCCCTGGAATGTAGTGGTGATTTATTAATTCTTGGGTGGTGATGTCCCTTCCATGGGAACTGGTCATTGAGATAGGAGCACCCCATCTCGATAAGCCTATCAAGAAGTAGATATATTCTACTTCAATCATCAACACATGAGATCCCACGTCTAAGTATTGTTTCTCTGGATTCCACATGCGGAGAATATGCTCCAGTAAATGCTCATGTGACACCATGCTAGGTGTATGGAAGAATTTCAAAAGGCCACAGTTCCTCAACGCAGCTATACATCCCGTGTTTCTTTTGGAAAAAACATCATCATCATCATCATGCTGCCTTTCTTTCCAGATAACCATTTTTACCAATGGAAACCTGCCAAATGTAATGTCCCCGATTTCGACCCCGTTTGCATGATGTATATAATGTAATTAATCATGATGAGGAGCTAACGGAAAAATCCCCACCATCGATTTGGTTGTGTATGTTCCGGCAATGGGAATAGTTGCCGGTGGTATCTCGTGCTATTCGGCACATTATAATTCGGCATCATGTAAACACGCACATCAATTAAAATAAACCACAACCAGCTACGGCAGTGCAACGTTGAATGAAAAGGGCATGGTTCCAAAGGATAAGGGGTGGGGGATGTCAAACCTTGGTTTATGGGGGGAAAACCCATGTTTTGCCACCTTTGTATGGTTGTCACCTTGTTGTCTCATCCAACCTTGTCAACCTCTTTAATGCTTCAGCTGGTGGTTGGGGGATTTATTGCTGAAGTGGTGGTGGTTGTGGCAGGCTGTCAGCCTTACCCAATTGCTCACTCCACCCACGTCTGCCCATTCTTCTTCCTCATGCACTCTTCCCTGGTTAGTTCACTCTTACCACGATTTTGGTTGTTTCTCCTCACGCACAGGTTTTGGGGGCATTTTTAGTCTCACGCAGGTTTTCTTCCTCTCCCCCACGAGTTGCTGAGCACCCACAAACTGCAAATTTGCGTCCTTCCTGTTAGTGGTGCATCCACGGGAAAAAATGGAGCCGTTTTTCCTCACGCAGGGCCTCCATTGTCTGTTCTTTTCCTTGCTGGGTCGGATTGTTTACTCATGCACCGGTATCCTTCTGTTTGGTGCGCACATAGTGAGCTGAGAGCTGTGCTCTTGCATCCACGACTGACTGTGAAGGGCCATTCCCGTTTTTGGCTATCTCACAGATTAATTGGGTCGTTTTCCCTGTTGTAAGTTATGCTCACTGGTAGATTTCGGGGCTGTAGTCTTCCCCACGTTGTGAATGTATTTGCTGTTACGTTTGGGGGCCATTGTAAATTCAAGTGAGAGTCATTTTGGCCACGATAGGGCCAAGAATGACTCAAGAATTTGTTTTCCCTGTTTAAGCCGTGACAGCTGATTGGTTGCCTGAGTGCAATGGATAGTCTTCGGACTGTGCTGGCTTGGCTTGGTTGTTGAAAGCCTATGAAACCCAGCTGTGATGGATTGCTGTTTGTAACCCTTGGCTATGTATAAGCCTGCAATTAACCCTTATTCCGGAGGAATCATGCCCAGCTCGGGGGTGGCAGCGTTGCTGAGAGATTGATGAGCAAGTGGGCCTATGGTTGGGTGGAACGTTGTAACGACGTAGCTGGTTGCGGGTTAATTCTTCATCAAAAGATAAGTACTGCTGTTTACTGCATCTCTGTAATTTATATTGATGTTAAATGCTGGAATGTTTATGTATGTTGCTTCCACTGTATAAATAAAGAATTATGCATCTATGTATGCTTGTAAGCTTTAATTTCAGCATTTGATTTCTGTTTTATGTTCATGGGCTATTTGCTTGGCTGTGTTTTGATGTTCGTTGCGTCCTCTTCGCCGGTTGAGGGACGGGGACGTGACAGAGTGGTATCAGAGCTCTAGGTTGCAGCAATGGGCCTCTATGGGCCAAGAATATGCAGTGACAGAAGGAAGAATTACCTTCTCTGTTCAGCAGTGAGCAGATGGATTCAGAAAAATCGCCTAAGTGTGAGCAGTCGGACCACTGGAGGAAGTGGAATTCTGCCGTTGCGGAGGGACTGACAAAGTCAACGTTCGCTGTTGCGGATGAGTGGGAGAAGTTTCCCGTCTGACCGTTGCGGACGAGTTCACAGAGTTAACCTCCGACCGTTGCGGATGGCGGAGCAATCTCGCATCCGACTTGAGATCCGTCCGATCGCCGACGCCGCAGAAAAATTTCAAAAATCCGGCTAAGTATGGAACGGTCGGGCCATTGAAGAAAGTGAACTTCCACCGTTGCAGAAGGATTGGTAAAGTCTTCCATCCGTCATTGTGGGAGAATGGCTGAAGTCTCCCATCCGCCGTTGTGGAAGGGTTCACGGAGTTAACCTCCGCCGTTGCGGGTGAGACAACGATCTTCCCCTCCGACCGTTGCGGATGGCGGAGCGATCCTGCATCCGATTTGAAATCCATCCGATTGCTGACGAAGCTGAAATTTTGGAAAATTGAAAATTTTGGAAAATTGAAAATTTTTCTAAGTGTCGGAACGATCGGAATGGAGAATGATCCGACGTCCAATGTTCTGAGAGTTGGCCGACGCCCGATGTTTCGAGAGTCAGCCGACGTCCAACGTTGCAAGTGTCAAAGTGGATGAGCCGGCGAAGTGGGTGTTCGCTGTTGCGGACAAGTTGGTGGAGTTTTCCGTCCGCTGTTGCGGCTGCGGAAAGGTTTTGGTCGCCGATTCTACAAAAGAAGGAAGGGTCCGGGTGAGCCGCCGTTGCGGAAGCGAAAGACATCCGACTTCCGATCCAAGATTCAGCCGACGCCCGATGTGGGAAGTTCCTCCAAGGAAGAGTAGACGTCGGAAGGGTTGGAACCTCCATGGAGCCGCCGTTGCGGAAGGATAGAGCTTCCGGGGAGCCGATTCAGCGGCTCAGAGATTGATTTGGGAGCCGACGTTGCGGCTGGGAGATTGATTTGGGAGCCGATTTCAACTGTTCTCAAGGGGATTTTTCAGCTGTTTTCAGGAGAATTTCAAGGCTGAAAATGAGAAAAGAGGCAGTGATCTAATGCGCCAAATTGCGTGAAAACCATGTTTTACAAAAGAGGCAGCGATCTAAGCCCCCTTGACCCCCCTCGTCTCTTGAGACCGTCGTTCTTGTGAGAAGGAAAAATCCTGTGTTTTGGGCAAGAGTTTGAATCAGAGGGATTTTCACAAAGGAGAAAAGGGTTCCGAAAATGCAGCTGCCAAAATGGCTCTAAGATCATTAGAAGAATGTGAAAATTCTACATTGCAGTGGTTTAAAATGCCAAGATTGGTGAAAGTCTTCATTCTTGGAAGGGGTGTGGTTTTCACATCCGAGGTCGGAATGACGCGTGTGAACAGGCGTTGGAAAGCTTATCCAGCAAGGAACGAGGATAAGTGACCGGAATCCGAGCATGAAGCAGCAAAGTGCTAATGATGGCCGCTGTTATCAAGTGGACAAATCTGGACAGTTGCATGCCCAGGGGCAGCAAGGACTATGAAGTCAATCAGCTTCTGTGTGGAAAAGGAATTCCATGAGAAGATGAGGGGTTTGAAAGCGAAGTTTTCATTAGACCCTATCTTGCTGATTATAACTTTATTTCCTGAGTTTATGCTTGAAATGCATGAGGATATGTATTGCATGCATAGGATATTGTATGATTGGTAAGAATATTGGAATATATATATGTATAATGAACCACTGATGATAATCATTGTTTTGATGTTGGCATTAGTGGCAAAACCAACGATGACATGGACCCGGATGAATATGTTGCTGATGCTGATGAATGAAACCAGCAACCCTATGGAGAAGGGATAAGGCAACAAGTCCATAACAAAAGTTGGTGAGCGAATTCTGCAATCTCCTGCAAAGGACCAACTAAAGTGGTCATGGCAAGGGCGTAAGTAAGACCCATGCAGGTAAGAGTTTTTTTATGAAAAATTTCCATGGATTGGTCCAGGTAAGAGACCTCATACCATGTGAATATTGGAATGTAGAAAGGTGTCATGCCTATACATGTTAATGATATTGATTATAGTAATGCATCCTATATGAGGTAGTCATGGTTAGGCCATGGTATGGTTGAATGCATAGTATTCCTGAACCGATGCAAGGTAGCGTTGAATGGACATGCGTTAAGAAGATTTTGTGAACCTTGTTGTTATGCATTGGATGTATGCATATGAAGGGTGTGAGTGACTGATTGCCTAAGTAAAGGTGCAAATGTTGTGATGCATTGCATGAATGCATTGAGATGAATGCATGTGATATTATGGAGAACTAATGGCTGAAATGGTGAATTAATGATAATTCTGGAACTGTTTCGAAGGCTGTTATGAATGCAGGATAGTCATGAACAAGTGGCTGCCAGAAATGCTCTATTGAAGAGCAAGGTGGTATGAATGATACGCTTGTGAAGTAAGGAGTATCTAACCACTTCATTTAAATTGCATGAATGATATGACTATACCTTGCAATGTTAGCATGATAATGATTGCACAAAGTAAATGAGCTTTGATAATATTGGTGTGACTAATAGCTGGAAGTATTTGAATTTTATAAATTCTGAAAATGCTTCAGTAATGGTTGTAGCAATGAAAAGTTATATGCATCCAGACTTACCAAGTGTTTGGTTGATTGAAGCTCATGTTTCAGGTAGATTCCTTCGAGAATGGCATTGAGAGGTAAGACCCTGACTAATGCCAGAATCTACCATGTGAAAGAGCTTGTTAAAATTTGAATTGTGAATTTCAAATATTGCTGACAACCACTAGTCTATTGGGCTTGTATAATCTTGTGTTTGGATGTTTGAGAGCTTATGTTTTAGGTAGATTATTCTGAGAACGGCATTGAGAGGTAATATCCTGACCAATGCTTGAATCTACCATATGATATGCATAATAGGTTGTTAGGATTCAAATTGTGAATTTCGGATTTGAGAAATTGCTGACAACCACTAGCCATTGTTGGCTCGCATAAGCTTGTGTTTGGTTGTTTGAAGCTTATATTTCAGGTAGATTATTCCGAGAACGGAATTGAGAGGTAAGACCCTGACCAATGCTGGAATCTACCGTGTAAAAGAGCTTGTTAGATTTGCATTATGAATTTCAAATTTAAGAAAATGCTGACCACTTATAGTCACCATTGGCTTGCACAAGATTGTGTTTGGTTGGTTGAAATTCATGTTTCAGGTAGATTCTTTCAAACATGACAGTGAGAGGTAAGTCCCTGACCACTACCAAAATCTACCATTTAGGAGAAGAAGTCTCATGGTTGTGAAAATTAGTTGGTACGGGTTGTTAAGTTCGAATTGTGGATTTCGGATTTAAGAAGTACTAATGACTACTAATCATTGTTGGCTTGTGTGAGATTGTGTCAGGAGGGACACATGGTAAGTGGGTATTCATGTTATGATAGTAAGCATAAAATTATAATGAGCATAGTAGTGCTGCTTACGGGAAACCCACAATTGAGCAAGTCAATTTATGTAGTAGATAGAATTGCGAATTCTTATTGAATTCGATTGCTAATGTCATTGCTTGGTTACGGAACGATCAATTTGGATTGTAGTATCAGGTAATGACTGACTGTTTGGCTATTTGATGAATGTGTCAGGAGTACACACTGCAGGAAGATCATGTATGATGACCTGCAAGAGCCAAGCTTCATGGGAAGGTTTTCCCTTATCTTGGAAATGGGTTTCGGGTGAAACGCCATTGGACATTTTGGAAAATGTCTCATCTGCACTGCATGTTCGGTAATAACATGAGTGAGATGGTATGGATTATGTCAGTAAGACGTGTGTGGATATCAAATGTAAACAGGAAGCAGGGATGGGGGCTTGGTTTGCTTAAACCTGGTGATTGGAAACCACACAGACAGAGCTAGAGGGCTGACTTTCTTCTCCACAACCCCGGGATAGCACTAGAAGGAAATGCAGGGCCTAAGGGGCTGTGTAGCAGAGAAGGGACTGATTCCTTGTGCTGGGTGTGTGTGTGGGTGTTATAGAAGTCAGGCTAGTTCTGGTGTAGGTGTTCCTAGCTCTATAGTGAGCTCACCAGCTTAGCATTCAATTTTTCCCAACTCCTTGATGGTGCCTAACAGATATAAAGGCATACTGCGACGGTAAATGGATAAGTGTTCTGTAACCCTTGCTATGAATATGCATGTTCAATTATTAAATTCCATATGCAGAACATGTTGTGATTTATTTCCATGATGACCGATTTCTTGAGTATGAATAGGGCCTACATGGCACACATCGGAAGAGAGTACACACTTTTCCGATGTCGAGTCATGAAAGGGTTTTTCAATATTTATTACACTCTAGGGAGTGGACGCACTCCTGGTGTCTCAATATTTTATAGTGAATGATATGAAATGTGATTACAGTTTTTGAAGCAATGACGCTGATGAGTTTGCTTGTATTGCTTGTGTTGCTTGTGTCGACAGGCTAAAGGTAAAGGTAAATGGTGGATATAAGTGTATTTTGATATAAGTGTATGTGTCATTGTTGACATAAGTGTATGATGGGCTGTGATATGCCTAAGGATCCATAGTAGATCCTAGACCTGGAAATGGTCATGATAAAGTTCCAAGCCCAGTTGACATGGTTATGTACTGGCTGGACATTAATTATTTGATGTTGAGGAGAAGCCGGCGTGCTGAACTAACATCTGAGTCCATAGGCGATCCCAAGGCTTGCAAAGCGAAGCAGGATCCTGTGGACGAACGAGGAAGCGCACAATACAGATAAGTATTGGATTATTTTGCTTATGAATATACATGTGTATATGATGTGGATATGATGTTTTAAACTCTTGCTTTAGAGATAAAACTAATGAGAGTAAACTAAACATGTGAATTTATTCAATGTTTGGATATAGGTATCGCTGGAAGCGAGGACTATGAGAGCATCCTAGANTGTATTATGCTTGGTCTGACAGAATTTCAATGGTGCATTCCACAGGTGAGAAAAGTGAAAACAGGTGGTGCACGTTGATTATGGCAGCAGATCAGAAGTTGTTGGACTTGGCTGGAAGTCTCCTTCAAGTGATTTCCAAGACCCATGAGATTCTTGGGGAGATGCTCAGGATACAGAAAAGGCAGAGTGAAATGAAACACCAGATTTTGCAAGATTCTATTGGTTTGCAAAGGGAGGTGAAAAGCCTTCTGGGAGCAATCGGCAAAGGAAAGGGAGGTGGATCAGCAATGAGACAATTGTCCAAGCGACCCGATNGTCCTAGCAGCCGAGACAAACCATGTGAAGAGACTCCATGGTTTAGAGGTCTAAAATAGACCAAAGACACTAAGTGTCATGACCAAGAGAGAGATTGGTCTAGCATTCACGGTAAAGTGAAAGAGGCTGAGAGAATGAAAAGCCACAGCGATGGTGTGGGTTCCAGGATGGAACAAAACAAAGAGGGAAAAATCTCTTACTGCTCTCTCTTGCCTTTTGATTATACATACATATATATA
>LPNX010113063.1:125865-161766 GCA_001517045.1 Pseudotsuga menziesii
TGAGAATCAGCAGGAAAAGTCCATGGAAGCCGAGAGGCTTGGTCATGAATGTTCAAAGTAGATGATTGAACGTGGTATAGATCTGCAATTTTGAATTTTGATGTGCAATTGTACATGTATTGTATATATGTAATGGAACACCGAGGACGGTGTTATTCCAAGGGGGAGGGTAATGTAATGTCCCCGGTTTCGACCTCGTTTACATGATGTATATAATGTAATTAATCATGATGAGGAGCTAACGGCAAAATCCCCACCATCGATTTGGTTGTGTATGTTCCGGCAATGGGAATAGTTGCCGGTGGTATCTCGTGCTATTCGGCACATTATAATTCGGCATCATGTAAACACGCACATCAATTAAAATAAACCACAACCAGCTACGGCAGTGCAACGTTGAATGAAAAGGGCATGGTTCCAAAGGATAAGGGGTGGGGGATGTCAAACCTTGGGTTATGGGGGGAAAACCCATGTTTTTCCGCCTTTGTATGGTTGTCACCTTGTTGTCTCATCCAACCTTGTCAACCTCTTTAATGCTTCAGCTGGTGGTTGGGGGAGTTATTACTGAAGTGGTGGTGGTTGTGGCAGGCTGTCAGCCTTACCCAATTGCTCACTCCACCCACGTCTGCCCATTCTTCTTCCTCACGCACTCTTCCCTGGTGAGTTCACTCTTACCACGATTTTGGTTATTTCTCCTCACGCACAGGTTTTGGGGGCATTTTTAGTCTCATGCAGGTTTTCTTCCTCTCCCCCACGAGTTGCTGAGCACCCACGAACTGCAAATTCACATCCTTCCTTTTAGTGGTGCATCCACGGGAAAAAATGGAGCCGTTTTTCCTCACGCAGGGCCTCCATTGTCTGTTATTTTCCTTGCTGGGTCGGATTGTTTACTCACGCACCGGTATCCTTCTATTTGGGGTGCACATAGTGAGCTGAGAGCCGTTCTCTTGCATCCATGACTGACTGTGAAGGGCCATTCCCGTTTTTGGCTGTCTCACAGATTAATTGGGTCGTTTTCCTTGCTGTAAGTTATGCTCACTGGTAGATTTCGGGGCTGTAGTATTCCCCACGTTGTGAATGTATTTGCTGTTACGTTTGGGGGCCATTGTAAATTCGAGTGAGAGTCATTTTGGCCACGATAGGGCCAAGAATGACTCAAGAATTCGTTTTCCCTGTTTAAGCCGTGACAGCTGATTGGTTTCCTGAGTGCAATGGATAGTTTTCGGACTGTGCTAGCTTGGCTTGGTTGTTGAAAGCCTGTGAAACCCAGCTGTGATGGATTGTTGTTTGTAACCCTTGGCTATGTATAAGCCTGCAATTAACCCTTATTCCGGAGGAATCATGCCCAGCTCGGGGGTGGCAGCGTTGCTGAGAGATTGATGAGCAAGCTGGCCTATGGTTGGGTGGAACGTTGCAGCGACGTAGCTGGTTGCGGGTTAATTCTTCATCAAAAGATAAGTACTGCTGTTTACTGCATCTCTGTAATTTATATTGATGTTAAATGCTGGAATGTTTATGTATGTTGCTTCCGCTGTATGAATAAAGAATTATGCATCTATGTATGCTTGTAAGCTTTAATTTCAGCATTTGATTTCTGTTTTATGTTCATGGGCTATTTGCTTGGCTGTGTTTTGATGTTCGTCGCGTCCTCTTCGCCGGTTGAGGGACGGGGACGTGAGACCAAAAAAAATCATAAGGATAATAAAAAACATAATCAACCTTTCAAATCATCAAAAATCATCCATTTTTTCCTTGCCCACATGTTTTTATTTACCCCCGGCCAACAACACCTGAGTCTCATTGAGGATAGGAGGTGGCACTGCTTGAGCGAAGAGTATTTGGTGTGTTTCCTGTGGGGTACCACTTATCCCGAAAGGGATAAGAGCAGTGCCCATATTTAAGGTTTTAGGACTTACTGAAGCTTCCTAAAACTTCCCCAAAAATAAAAAATGAAGACATGAAATGGAAAGAGTAAGGTTCAAGCTCATACTTGGCTCTGTTGACGCGTAAATAGGATGATAGACGCTCCCGGAGTCACCGACTGAAAAATATGACTAAGCAAATTCTCCAAAGGATCTCCACTATTGGGAAATTGTAAAATGTTTTGTTTTTTACTACTTGGATGACTTTTATAAACATTTTAGGGTTTGGCGTTCATAATTTTGTTTTAAAACCATTTATTACAAGAAAAATATTAGTCATAATCCTTTAATGTCATTTATTGGAGACTTTAATGGTTTTTTTTCAAGTCATTGTAGGAATTAGAGCAGTAGCAGCGAAAGTTTTGGGGAGTTTGTTTTTTACTTTTTCATACTACCATAAAACATAAAAAGTATTTGAGCATTTATTGCGACACTTTGGTCATGCTCTCAAAACTTAGCATCAAAGGTCCAAGTCCTTTTTGTATTCATTCAGACTCGTAAAATCCCTCATCATGAAAAGAGACCTAATGGAGTCCTCTTTAAACTCTTTTCGGGCTCCTTAAATATGAAAATATTGTCGAGTTATCTTTTCTTCTTCACGCTCATTAAAGTACTTGAAGAGCCATTTGTCTTATGGTAGGTTATCGCTTTTTCGGTTCAGATAAACTATTTATGAAAAAGGACCCTTCGGAGTATTCTTTCGTTGTCGTTCAGACTCTCTAAACATGAATGATACCGAGTTAACTTTCATTTGACTTGTTAAATTAAACATTGGGAGACCCTCTTTTGGGAATGAACCCCTCCTCTCTCAAATTCGTAAAACATATGAGTTTGGACTTGTCTTTGGACAAGCTACAATGAGTGTTTTTTACCCTCTTTGGCTCATAAAAATGAAAAGAGGCACTCATCAATCATGATGGGGAAATTAAGGGAAGGGAATCAATTCATTTTACAAATAAATGGTAGTTTGTCGTCACCTTTGAACATGGCACTTTTCTACATCTCATTCAGCCAATTGGGTATTTAACTGGATTGTAAGTCGATCCACTTTCATGAGTCATTTCACTCCTTTGAGTCTTCTCGAAAGAATGCATTTTATTCTGTCATATCATGTATCTGTCTAGTCTAGGCAATGCTGCCAAGTTTATAAGTCATGACGTCTGATGTTCAAAGGGAAGTTGAAATTTTTTACCTCTGTAGTTAAAACAACCTCTGTGTCAGTACTTTTGAGTCAGTCTTATGGTTACCTCATTCATATAATTCCAAAACTTTGTTCTGAGTTTCGTGTCGTCGATGTGGGATTCATCATGGCCCTCCTTCGATGAGACTATTCATGTCGACATCAGCTCATCATCCAGTAAATAGTCTTAGAAATGAGTTTAGTACCTTGATATTTGTATGCCTCAATGACATATTTTCGAGCTCTTGACATATGTTCACATCATTGACCTTTGATCAATATAGTCGACTGGGTGTTCGACATCAAGACATCTATTCACACTCAGTAGATTGTACTAGGGTACCTTGGGAATAATTGACATTAATGGTGATCTCCCTTGCACTTGTTAATGGTTCACATCATTGGCTGGTAATCAAGTGGTTTCTACCATGTTCGACTTCAGAACATTGTAATGACATGGATAGAATCGTACTTTGTGGAAGATGAGATGAAGACCCTGGGTACTCGTTTAGCACTCATTTCTTTCCCCAGGTTGTGATGGATTTTTGTATGTCAAGCATGGATCCACATTTGTATGGCCGTGGCTATGCTTAAATTTGCATCTGTACGACATAGATCTACATTGTATGTCTCATAGCTATGTCCAAGTTTGAGTCCTCTATCACATGGGTCTATGTTGTATTTTAGTACCTATGGTTGATTATTCCTCTCATGGATCTACCTTGTATTGGTCTGCAGCCATGAGTTGGTTACATTTATTTATCAAAAATATTGATGTATTATAGATGCCTACTTAATGACACTCTCTGATCAAGCTGACTCTTACCTCGAAATGATAACTTGTTCTCTCAAAGCTCTCACTTATCGTATCCCTCTAGTCTCATGCTTTGGGGGGAATTCAGTTACACCAAAATCCTGTCACCTACATGTGATCAGACCCTTAACACTTTTATTTTCCTTCAATCCCAAAATTGGAGTGGAAACAATGCTCTGGATGTCAATTTTACATAAAAAACCCTAGCACCGCTTTTGCCCTTTAGCTTATGAGCGGTACCTTATCCAGCACCACCTGAGTCCTGTTATAGATAAGCGGTGCCACTGCATATGTGCTTTGTTATTGAAGCAGTTATTACCTACACCGCTCTGTCATAAGGGTATATAAGCGGTACCCTTTGTAAAAGGTGAAAAAAAAGCTTCACGAAGCTTCTAGATCAAGAGCTTCGTGGATAACCTTATCCCTACTCACCTGGGTCAATTTATCTTGAGATCCATGATTTGGGGATCTCATGGCCACCTCACCCACCAATCTCTCAACCATTTTTATCCTTTTGAACCCTATAAAACTAAGCTCATACCCCATGGTTGGGGGGGAGAACTGAATGGTAAAGTTATGGTGTTGAACTGACTGTCTGGCCTAACCTATCAGAGAGCATAAGAGATCAAGTTGGAGATATTGGGGATGATATTTTTGTCTTGTGAAGGAGTTTGTCTACACTAAGGCACATGGTTTTAAGCTCTTTCATGTATTTTCTAATGCAAAGTTGATTTCCTTCCCACATATCTGTTGCACTGATCTTGCATATATGTTACTGGATTCCTTAGTCACTAGTATGAATGTGTAGGTAATTTTCTGGTAGCTTTGATGTCTTTGCATGTTTGACATGTTCTACACGTACATAGACTCTTTATCAAAGCACCATTCCAGGTGTCTATAACATTCAGGGAAACTCTTCAACCTTTGTCATTCACTCATGTGTTCTCGATCTGAACCATTCAGACAAGAGGAACAACTTCTGTCCGCAGAAGGTGCAATATTTCTAACTACAATTACATTCACACATGTTCCCAGAAGTATCAATAATGTAGAAGACCAAATGGATAATGATGTTTTGGAGTGGCACATAAGTCATCGCATATAGGAAATAAAATTGCATCATGCATCATTATATAGTCATGCATACATATGTCATATACATCATATATGCATCATCATCATAAAAAGACTCATATAAAAAAACACGAAAAACGCATCCATGTTCATACATATATATCATCATGTCATAATGTTCAGTATGAAAACAAGAATCCCCATAAGCTTTCTCGGCTGAGCATACATATCATAGAAAAATACTAGTGCACCACTACACTAGGTGCAGCACCACTAGCTTCTAGTCTGATTTAAAGTCATCCTCCTTGCACTTTGGGTATTTTTCCTCTTCCATGTCCTCCTCACTGGAGTCCTCCTCCTCCTCCATTGACACATTGCCTTGTGTCGTTTCTCGAACATACTTGAAAGTGATTGTGATCCTCTTCATCAAGGGGATCCACTTTGGAGGATCCTGGTAACATGCAAAGATCATATTGTCCTCCAGGTTCTGCCAGTCATCATTAGTGACCCCCTCTAATAATCTCTCTATATCATGATGAAGTAAGTCCAAAGTAATTTGGCACATCTTATTCCCGTGAGAGGGTGGATCTAAACCCTCCACCTTGACCCTCCATCGCTCATATCCTACTGGAGGGAGTGGTCCAATGTCTGCACATACACATAGTATGTCATCCGTATCTGTCATACACATAAATTGGTTATCACTAAGATAGAAAACTATATATGAATGTAAGCACATAAAGAATCATGTATACATACCATCAAGTCCCCAAGCCTATCCTGGAGGTTGAGGCATCTCAAGATCTCCCTGGTAGTCCATCCCTGCATACAGGTAGTCCTCTATAATGACTGGTAGCTACCTCCATTATGAAAAAAGATATAGAGTAAAGGACTGGCCCACTAGGTTGCCTCCCTCCCGGATCATCATCTCACTCCACCTCCTCGTGCAAGGGTTGCGAGGCCCTCCCTCCCACACCGCTGATGTGGTCGTAGGGTCGACAGTCACTCAAAAAAGAATGAGCACCAAAAGTGAGGGGAAACATGAATCCCCTCCCACTGTCCTAACATGGTTCAACGAATGCCAAACCTGTGTCAAGTACATCTGGGCCCACCCATAGTAGGTTCCGCTCAGTACGCGCTCCACAATCAGGAGCTTCCCCCCTGAGATCTTGTGAGGTCCTGATAACCCCAAGATCTACAGCATCATCGTTGCCACATCTTAAGTCATGAGACTCTCAATATCGCACACCAGTATGTACAACGAGTGTACCATAGTAGACAAATAACAATGCCTCTCGCAGTGTTAGTCTAATGACACCTCGTGTGTGAGCTTCGACGTCATATCGCCGATCACACTCAGCATAGAGAGTCCAGTTAGAAAATAGATATCGATGAGCATGATATCAATCCACTCATCCTGGATGACAAAGCACTCCACATCTCTCTCTCAAAAACTCACACATTTTTCCAAGAACAACTTGGTTGAACGCATGAGTGGGACCTGGAAGTACTTTAGGATCCCACTTTAGCCGAGAGTGTCCACCACCACCCCATCCCCTAATGCCTGCTCTCATAGGGTACCAATATCTCTCTCTCTCTATACCTCTTATGGCATCCTACACATACATTGAGTCCCTGTTAGGTCCAATCATACATCACACCTCATTCCAGGATGAGTCACTCCTGTTCAGCCTTTCTGCATGACCCAAGTCATGTAAAAATCGTAAACAAGTGCAACTGAGTCGCTCTTTCTGCTGAGTAGGTGTGACCTGGGTCATGCCTGTCTCTTCGACATACGTGAACAGGTCATTCCTATCAGTCCAATAAGAGTGTTTGAGGTCACGAATTTTCCCACAAAAAGTGTGATCTGGCCCCGCGATCACTTGGAGCTTGGCCACGACCCTAGGATGATGAAAATCACAAAATAAACCATTTAAAAAGATGGGTTTGACGAGAACTCTTACCTACAAACCATGAATCGAAAAACCATGGGTCGAAATGAAGGAAATGTGACAACTAAGCTCTGGGGTCCTCCACTCCAACTTAGCTCTGAATAGCAACAATGACACATGTCATGTGGTCCCCTCTATTTATAGGCCTCCATTGTGTCTCGTTTTATTTCATGCACCACAGAGTCATCTAGAGTCTATTTGAGATGTTGTTCACACCACTGGGTTCGGTTTTTTGTCCTCTGTATTTGGATGAAACCCTTGTCTCGTGCTTTTGCTATGATTTTCTAGGCCATTTCCTAGTAGTCACCCCAATTTGCATACCATCAAGCAAATCTCCCTTTGTATGTATTGGTATGTTCACAAGCCATTTGCTCCATCCATACTGCATAGTTGACCATATTTTACCACCATTCATCATCCCACAAGGGGGTCTCATCAGTGCTTTGCATTTATGCCTATCATCCATGTTCACAACATAACCTCTTTCCATATATTGAATACTTCCCCCTTGCTTGATTGACCATTACAAAGTTTTTTTTAAGCTCTTTTCTAACTCCTAAAAGAATGAAAAAGATTGTCTATCACACTTGCTTCCTTTCACACTCATCAAAGTATTTTAAAGGAATCTATGTAGCCTCATTTATCTCCTTTTTCAGACCATGTCGACTACCATAAAAAAAGGACCACCTTGGCACACTCAGGCCATGAACGTTTCCCTTTGTATCCTTTTATGCTTTCTTAGGCATTGGGATCGTACTTTATGAAAAAGATCATTATGGGTTGTCTTTAAGCTCTTTTGCAGTATTCTCATCAAGAAAATATTTCCAAGAAAACTTGGTTTCGTTCATGCTCGTAAAAGTATTTGAATGACCATCTAGTCACTATAGGTTTAACCTTTTCTAGCCTAATCAGACTACCAACGGTAAAGAAGTCTTCCTTCCCTAAAGGTTGGGAGAGCTCTCCTTTGTACACTTTTATCCTTTTTCAGGATTAGGAGACTACATACAAAAAAAGATATCACCCCGGAGCCTTCTTCTCGTTTTCAGATTCTCTAAAAATGAAAACACCATCGAGCATTAAATTTCTCTGGCTCGCTAAAAATCCACAAGATTGTTCCATAACAGTGTCTTTAAGAACCACCCCATATATCACAGTTTAGCAGTTTTCTGCCATTGGGTCTCCTTTTTTCAAAGTATTCTACGATGAGTATCCCTTAGATCCCCTGGATATCACTAGTCGAGTTACCTCCCTTAGTATTTCCCATTTTTAGTTACATTCTCAGTATTATAGCTATGATCCCTCTCCCATGAGTGAGTTTCATGTGCTTCCAGGTCAGCCCTGCCTTCATACTCTAAACAAAGGAAGTTTGAGCCCCCCGTACTCCCCTGCCCCTGTTCCCTCAGTCAGTGTGTCAGTTCCTAGATTGGTCCACATATTTGGCTATTCCCCTCGCACTTCTAGTCAAGGACACATCATTACCTTGATTACTCGCAGGTCTCCCTTTGTCAATATCAACACATCTATTCCATAGGATAGACCTACTGGTCCCTATCATATCGTGGTTTCATTCACCTCATTGATGAGTTCCTTGGACCACATAAGAGGAGTCATTAGTTCCTGTTGGGATGGTTGTGTCTCACGTGCTCGACTTCAACTACATCATCGCACCATTGATATTCGTATAGGTTATTTATCCATTCAGTATTTGGTTGAAGGCTTTAGTTGTCACCTGAATCTAGCACAATAGTGAGTTTACCATGGGACCCAAACAATTTCATGTCCCTTGTGATTTCTGGGCTGCGTTGGTGACAATGTTCGAAAGCCCTAGAGTTGTGCTTCCCTGTATCTCCAGTACTTGATGTTTCATATTGTACCACAAATATTCTGGCTCTCATTCATTGAGTCTGTATATATGTACACCTCCAGATTCAACAGAGCATCAGTTGTGATGATATTTAATTCCATGCGAATGCCATTATTCCTATGTATCAGTTCTTCAGATCAGCATTGTATTTAGCCCTATGGAGGCCACCATTATGTATCATCATTTGTCTATGTATTGATCGGATCCCATGTTTTTGAGCCTTGATCCCATTATTTATTCTTTTGACATTATTACGAGCATGGGTATGCTCATCTCGTCCATATACATGTCACACATTATATGTATCTCACCCATTGTTTGGAACCATTAATAAAAAACCAAAATCCATCATGGTTTGAATGAGGAAGCTCCACTTCTCCATAGGTCTCTCCATTCTCTCTACTATTCCCATGATCCTATGATGTCCATTGGCCATACGATGCACTCTTGCCCTCACACATCAAGGTGAAATATGTTAACACAAAAAAATGTTCACTTAGATCTACATGGCCTAAACCACATACATACATCATATTCCTACCATATTTCCTTTAATTTTGACCTTCACAATTGTATTTCAACAAACAATGGTCCAAACCATTATTATTTACTATGGTTTACCCTCATTCTCTAAAAAAAAAGGTCAAAAACCCTAAAAAAGGTTCCAAAACCATAAACATGAGAAAACCATAGGAAAATACCATGGGTCAGAAAATACCATGGGTAACCACATTGGGTCAAAAAACCCTAGAACCATTCTATAAATACATTGTGAAGGGCTCTCCCAAAATACCCTTTTTCCCATTTTCATTTTGTGAGTACACTCGAACGCCTTTTGCTCTTAGGTATTCACACACCTTTTTGCTACCATCTCGTTTCCATACCATTCCCACTTAGTAAGTTGATACATATCCATAATCACTTGGATAACCAGCCCGTGGAGAGGTGTACCACTTCCGAGACGGCCACGGTGGCCCACTTTACAAGAAATAAGGTATAACATTTTATTTGTATTTTATTTATTTTATCCCTCATATATATATTTTCTTTGTGTTACTAATCTTATTTGTTGTTTTAGATTTCTATGAAATCTCCCTTACGATCCCATTGATGTAAGGAGGGTGATTTTACATGTAACGGGGGAGAAATGCCCATTATAGGTAGACCAATTCATAATGGCTTCAATTTTCTCAGGGACCACAGATATTCCCTCCGCTGAGATAATGCGATCCAAATAATGAATTCTATCTTTATAGAAGTAACGTTTTCTCAACTTTTCATACAACTTATGCTCCCTTATAAATTGCAATGTCAGTCTCGGATGTTCTTCATTCTCTTCCTCATTCTTAGAATAAATAAGAATTCCATATAGAAAAACAAGAACAAACTTGTCGAGATACTTGTTGAAAACACTATTCATAAGGCACATAAATGTATCTGGTGCATTTGTGAGACCAAATGGTACCACTACAAAGTCATAATGTCCTTACCTTGTTCTGAAGGATGTCTTATAAATATATTAATATTTGATTCTTACTTGATGGTAATCAGATCTCAAGTTAATCTTGGAAAATTCCTTTGCTCCTCTCATTTGACCAAAAATATCATCAATTCCAAATGGTATATATTCCTCACAGTGACTTTGTTCAACTGTCTGTAGTCAATACACAGCCAAGTGTACCATATTTTGTTTTCACAAAAAAATTTGGTGCTCCGCAAGGGGACACACTTGGTATGATATACTTCTTTTCCAACAATTCCTACAACTGCATCTTCAGCTTTAGAAATTCTGGTGTTCTCATCATGTAGGGTGTCTTAGACACCGATGCTTCTCTAGTCAAAAGGTCAATTGTAAAATCAATGTCTCTCTTTGGAGGAAGCCTTGGAATTTTATCAAGAAAAACATCCTTGAATTCTTGCAATACATGAAAGTTCTCTAGCCTAGGAGTTTCATTCTTTCTCGCCTCCAAAACATGGGTTGCATACAATATACAAACTTTCCTACATAACTTTTTCAGCTGCATTGTTGAAATCTGTCTAACAGAAATCACCTTTGGAATGCCTCTTACAACCCTTGGGTTTCCTTCTTCATCCATGCATTCAAATGTCCTGTTGTAACAATCAAGCTTGAATTTGTGTGCTTCTAACCAATCCAATCCCATGATAATATCATAGGAACCAAGTGGAAGATTATTCAAGGTTGCACAAGTGACTAACCCACCCATGAAAAATGGACATTCCTCTACCACTTCACTAACTTTTTTCTTCGTTCCAGTTGCTAGTTGAAGTAACCATGATATTCTATGCATTAACTTCTTAAAAGAAGAAATCTCAACAATTATAGGAGTAATATAAATGTGAGTAGAAATAGGGTCAATCAAAATAGAAACAGATTGCTCAACAATCTTATCTACAAATTCAACCACAATTGACTCATGATCTTCCTGACGGTCCTCTAGCGCTGCATATATTCTAGGGATGGTCCTTGCCACTTGACCCACCATCTTAGCTCCTTAAATGTTGTGAGATTTCCGCACATACCCATTCCCTAGAAAATAGTTCATGCGGATATGGTTTTCTCCACATATCCAACATTGGAGTGGTTCTCTAATCTCTTTTGGATTTCTTGACCTCCACAAGATAGAGTCATGAAAACAATCTCATTGGAAAGATGGTAAAAGAATTCTTAGGTATGTAAGTGGCACAAAGGATCTTGGTATAATGTATTCAACCTCATAAATTTTTAATCTCATTGGATACACTAACAGTGACAATGGAGGAAACACATATGATATGAAGAGCACATCTAGGGACACATTTCATTTTGGTATAGGTGTTGTGTCATGGAATTTAAAGAAGCAACCCACTGTAAATTTGTCCTCAACAGAATCAGAGTATGTCATAGCTAGAAGTACTGCATGTCAAGTCATATTGATGGGGAGAATTTTAAAAGAGCAAGAGCTAACAACCATTTTTCTACGAAAATAGTTCAGCCATTGCATTATCTAAGAACTTGTTGCAGCTGCAACAATTCTCCCCAAAGTTTTAAACTTTTGGGCCCCTCCTCATCATTTAGAATTGCGTTGATTTCGTTTGATCCATAAATGTTTGGTCTTGTTTGACTGAGGTTGATTCTGAAGATGAATTTGCAACTTGTTTTTAGAGATTGCTTGTGTTAAGATTTTGTTGTGGGCCGCGGGATTGAATTTGGATTGCTAGCTTGAAACTCGTCAGATCATTTGCCCTTTGAACAAACCACTGTCTCTGAGGTGAAACAGTTTGGTATTTGCTGATTTTGAGTCTCTAAACACTTAAGTTTTCTTATGATCAGACGTCATTTTTATGTTAAATCGGTGGCTGATAGCCTTTTCCCGTCTGCCGTTGTGGCTCCTAATCCGATTTGCCATCCGAAGTGGGAATTGCCCTGACTGTCGATGTGCGTTAACTGTTTCGTCACTTGTCTGAATCCTTCTCTCTTCCGCCGTTGCGGCCGGGAAATCCTTTTACCTCCTGATGTCCAAACTTGTCCGACTTCTGATCTAAATTTTTCCCTCCCGTGTCGCGTGTCTTCAGCCATCCCTTCTGCCGTTGTGGCTCTCAAATTCATTGAGCTTCCGAAAGGGAAAGTCGTTCGACTTTCGATTCAAGGTTTTCCTGCCCACCGTCGAGTGCTTGTATCCTTTCCTCTGCCGCCGTTGTGGCTGGGTGAAGCCTTTGACTTCCAACGTCAGCATCCTTCCGACTTTCGCCGTAATACAACAGGCCATTTTCCTGTGGAATAGTCGCTCAATCGGTAGAATCTGATGTTGCTTTTTGAAACGCCATTCCAATGAATGATGCTTGTCAATTGGTTGCAGGTTCGGGAGATCGGTCAAACTACCGTGGCATGGAGGAAGATGGACAGTTTGGTAGAAGCAAGGCTGAAACTAACTGGATCCCAGGGAAAGGACAAAATGAACGGTGATAGAGGAGCAGCTCTGAAAATTTCGGCAGTTATGCAACCAATCATGAGCATGCGAGATAGAGGAATATGAAGCGTTGAGGAACTGAAGGGTCAGGCGTTTGGGGAGCATCCCAAGTGGTCTGCAGTTGTAGTTTAAATATTTGAAAGCAGGACTTAGAAAGGGCTTTTTCCCCCGAAAAAATTTGTAAACTCTTTTGCTTGTAAGAGGAAATACTTCGTTTTACAGTCAGAAAGTGCAACTTGTGCCTACTGGAGACAGCGAAATGTGGAATGTATCAATGCGATTAAATGAAAAATGTTGAAGAGGGACTATTTTGTTTTCAGCTGTGTTTCATTTACTGTGAGAGTATTTAATTTCCTAAATCTATGTTCTTGTTAAATGTTCTTCAATATCTTTTGGGATGTTTTCCACTGTGAGTAATAAATGTTGTTCATAAAATAACCAGCTATCTGGTTGTTTGAATATCTGTAATTGTTGGTGTGTCTTGAAAGAAGTTTCAGCTAACTGTAACTCTTCATAATGCATGTACAAACTATATTACTCACTTATGAATGATAATCCTGCTCCCTAGGGATAGTTTAGGTAGTTAGTTTCATTTTCTTGTTTTCTGTGATTGGGATGCTAATGAGTCTAAGACGAGAGGTAAGAACCTGCGCATCACTTCGTGACCGCTCCTCGCATCTTATCACCCTGCATGGTTAATTAGGCACTTGCATATCATACATTAAGCCAAAAATTACAAAAAATTATGGTGGACCGGACTGCAACCGGTAAAACCTTTGTTTTGTTACTTTGGCCTACGGTAGGCGGACCGCAAACTGGACGAATTCCCTATACCAAACAGTCAACGGGCTAGTTGGGAACGTTGACTGGGGAGAATCCCTTACTGTTGTCGCCTGAGAATTTTGGGGCCTCAATAGTTTTTGCGCTAGAAGGAGGGCCGCCAGTGCATGGCTGGCCGAGGAAACTCGTTTTCCCGAGACTATTCCACCGGTAACAGCTCTGAAAGCAGTGGGTTTCATAATCCTATTCCGGAAGAAAGAGAGCATATATATTCTGTTGGTAACGAAATTGTTAACGATCTGAGAAGACACACCAGAGCATACGTAAAGAAGAGTGGAGGATTTCCAATAATCCCTGAATTGCCCAGGAGGGAGTATATTGCCCAGGAGGGAGTATAAAAGGAAAGATCGTCCTATAGCAGAAGGCTCAGTGTTGGTGGGAGATTCGGAAGAGCTTGTAGAAAAATCCTTACAAGAAGTTGTGCTACCTTTGAACCAGGAAGGCCCAGAAACCCCTCACAGTTCTCCTGCTCATACTCTAGTTGGTTCACCTCCTCACTCCCCACCCAGACTCATGGCAGGAGTTAATGCTAATCCAAAACCTAACCCACCAAATCCACCACCCGCATGGAGAGCCATATCACCCTTAAACCTTACACCCCCTTTACATGACCTACCTCAAGCCTTTGACAATATGTTGCCCAAGTTTGATCCCAATGAGAAAATACTAGTAGATGATCACCTACAAAGATTTTACTTGGAAATTGAGGGATTAAGGGTCGGGGAACATGAAGATGTAGTATGCAGACTGTTCCCGCACCCTTAAAAGAGCTGCAGTGTCATGGTACTTTGGATTGCCTGCTAACTCTATCCCTGATTGGGATACATTCGAAAGAATTTTCAGAAGTAAGTATGCAACTCAGAAAACTCATGCAGCTCTCATGAAAGGGCTGTGCGTGTTGAAGAAAGAAAGAAAAGAAAAGGTGCACAGTTTCACACAAAGGTTTGCAGCCTATCTCAAGAATTTCTCTGAAACAGATAAACCTTCAGACAAAGTGCTAATTGAATATTATACTTCAGCTTTAGGCCCTGATCTGGCCATGTTCGCCAAAGGTAGGGCCAAGCCTACTTTGACGGAAACTTCTGAAGAAGCAGAAGTGGTGGAAGCTGAAAGAGAGAGCATTGAAGATTATCCAGAACAGCTTGGAGAGAAAGGTACAGGAAGAAAATCTTTATTGTTCACTAAGCCTAAGGAAGAAAAGTCACCAGACTTGGAAAATATGGCCAAAATGATGCAAAAGTTGTCCAACAAAATCATTGATATGGAGAAAGAAAAGGAAGCACAAAAGTTTTATAAGCCATATTATAAGAAAAGGGAAGATAACCATCAGTCTCAACCTCCTTCGCACAATACTGCATCTATGAATTTAACAGAGGTAGGCTTGGATAATTTTTGCACATTTCACCAATAGCCACACTCTGAGAAG
Organism: Pseudotsuga menziesii; assembly: GCA_001517045.1. Taxonomy (NCBI): domain Eukaryota; kingdom Viridiplantae; phylum Streptophyta; class Pinopsida; order Pinales; family Pinaceae; genus Pseudotsuga; species Pseudotsuga menziesii. The sequence goes on from LPNX010113063.1 coordinate 140,906, forward strand.
AATTGTCCGTAGTGGATAAATTCGATGACGTTGGTCATGAATCAGCTGTTCGATTCTAGATTAACAAAAGAAGGAAATGAAGAAAGAAAAGAAGATTTTGCTTCTGCTTCTACTAAAGAACAGGAAGATGAAACCATGGCTTTATGGAATTCTGTCTCGTTATTCGATGTTGAAGAAGAAAAAACTCAGGGGTACAAGGATGTTATGGAAACCAACGTGGCCACAAGGAGCCAAGGAACGGTTAAGGAAGGTAGTCTTATACTCCCAAAGATTAAGAGACTGCAGAGGAATGTTAAGGAGAAATTTCAAGACAAATATTTGGCTGTCAAAATTCCAGAGTTCACTATCACCAGCCAAGATCCTAGACAGAGTAACGCACAGGCCAAGCCCAGTGAAGAAAATGCTGGAAAACCCCATCCCATTGAGCAGCCAATGGATTATGACATTGTGGAGGATTTAAATAAGATAAAAGCGACTGTTCCACTATTCGAAATGTGTAAAGTGCCGCAGCAAAAGGAAAGACTGTTGAAAGCACTTGAAGCATCGGATGAGAAGCCACCCGCTAACAAACAGCCTCAGGAAGAGGAAGAAATTGGGGAAACCAGCGTTGGAGGTAATTCTAAAATCAAACATCCACCTTTCCTCCTCACGTTCGAAATTTTCAATCACAATGTACATAACTGCTTGGTGGACCCTAAACCATCCACGTGGAAGGTGGTTCAATTGGACAGAACAGATGTAAAGGTAATCGGTGAGCTGGAAGATGTCCTAGTCCGTCTGGCATCTAATGACAAAGTTTTCCAAGTTGTTAACATCGTGGTGGCTGATATACCGGATGCTTACAAACTAGTACTGAGCATGGATTGGTCGGCCAAATTAAATGGATATTTCACCTCAGATTGGTCGCATCTTTGGTTGCCATACAAGGGAAGTCTGAACCAGATTAAGATTCTAAGAGAGCCTCACATGAAGTACAATGTTACTCAGCTGGAGGAGAAGAATGTGCCAGTGGACTCGGTATTGGGAAACTATTTTATTGAGTTGGAACTAGGGAATTATCAAGCGGAAGAAGCTAGCAACACTCCTGACACCCAGCCTGATCTCCTTTGTTTTTCACAGGCTGATGAAATTGACTGTAAAATAGTAGACTTAGCAGTAGGAGTAGATTCATTTTTAGTAGTTAGTGATTTGTGGACTTTATTTTTTGATGGCTCTAAGACATTAGAAGGGTCAGGGGCTAGCTGTGTCCTGATTGACCCACAGAAGAATAAGCATTTCCTTTCATGTAGATTAGAGTTTGAGTGTACTAATAATAGAGCTGAGTACGAAGCAATGGTGCAGGGCTTAAAGAAGGCCATTGAATTAAAGGTAAGTAATTTAAAAGTTTTTGGAGATTCCGAAATTATTGTAAAACAGATCCGAAACCAAATACATTGTGTTTCTCCTCACTTAAAGGCTTACCAGAATGAGGTATGGGAGTTGATTAAATGTTTTGATGCATTCAATATTATTTGAATTCCAAGAATTCAAAACGCAGCAGTTGACTTATTAGCCATCTCGGCAACTAGGCTTGTACCCACAAATAATCGATGTTCTGTTGAATTAATTTTCAGGCCCTCTGTACTTGACATGATTACGAACCTACGAGTGTTCGATGATGACCAGCAAATCATAGAATGTTTAACAAATGACGAGGTGTTTAAAGGAGCGATCATAGACGATGAAGAGCATCAGGCCGAGATGAAGTACGATAATTTCATTCCTACAGGAGTCAGAACGTTGGAAAAAATGTTCGATTTAAATGAAAAATTCGGAAAACCACCCAACGTGAAGACCCATAGCTCGTCTCTGCAGTTTGAGCTGATTAATTTAGGGACTGAAACAATTCCTAAATTTGTGAATCTCGGAAAATGTTGTTCACCAACAGAAAGAGAAAAGTTCGTCAGTTTGTTTAAACAATATAGATATGTTTTTGCATCGATGTACGAAGACTTGAAAACATACGATACCAGCATCATCAAGCATATCGTCCCCATTAAAGCAGGTGTCAAGCCATATCAGCAACCGCTAAGGAAAATGCATCCAAAGTTGGAACCTCTGATTCAGAGTGAAGTGAAGAAATTATTGGATGCTAGAATCATTTTCAAAGTCAGACACTCTGAGTGGGTGTCAAACCTGGTACCAGTAAGAAAAAAGTATGGAGAAATCAGACTCTGCGTGGATTTCAGAAATCTAAACCGCACTTCTGATAAAGATAATTACCCTGTGCCACCTATGGAGCAATTTCTGCAAATGGTCTCTGGTTCTGAATTGTTTTCATTATTAGATGGTTTCTCTGGCTACAATCAAGTGTTAGTAGCCGAAGAAGACAGATTAAAGACAACGTTCATGACCAAGTGGGGAACCTTCACCTACAGGAGAATGCCTTTTGGGCTGATAAATGCTGGAGCAACATTTCAGAGGGCTATGGACATAGCTTTCCACAGACTAATTGGACGAAGTGCTGTAGTATACCTTGACGACATTACCATATTCTCGAAGAAAAGAGGAGAGCACGCGTTTCACTTAAAGAAAATTTTCGAACGCTGTTGTAAGTATGGCATTTCACTCAATCCTAAGAAGTGTGTATTCGATGTCACAGAAGGAAAGTTGTTGGGCCACATAGTTTCAAAGCAAGGGATCTCCATTGATCCAGAAATAATTAAAGCTATTGAACAAATCCCCTTGCCCCACAATAAAAAGGGGATGCAATCATTCATGGGAACCATAAATTTCGTACGCAGGTTTGTGCCTGATTTCACTCAGACTGTGAAGCCGCTGCAGCAGATGGTCAAGCAGAATGCTCAATTCAAATGGACCGAAATTGAGAAGAATGCTTTCAGCAAAATTAAAACTACTGTTGCACACGCACCCTCTTTGAAAATCCCAAACTTTGATAAAGACTTTATTCTATATACTTTTGCGTCCGATGATTCACTGGCAGCCGTACTCACCCAAAAGGAAGAAGGGGGGGATGAATTCCCAATCTCTTTTATGAGTACTGGTCTACAAGGGGCCGAATTAAACTACCCAGCTATTGATAAACAAGCGTACGCGGTATTCAAAGCGGTAAAGCAATTCAGGCCTTATATATTAAAGAATCGAACCAAGGTAGTAGTTCCCTACCCAGTAGTAAGATCTCTTCTTATACAGAAGGAGTTAGGAGAAAGAAGAGGCAACTGGGTAACAACTCTTCAAGAGTATGACCTTGAATTCAAGTCAGCCTCTATTGTTAAAGGCCAAGGGTTGTGTAAATTGATGACTAAAAGTGGGAACAATGAAGAACAGGCCTGGGAGTATGAGGCCGAATTACATGTAATGGATGTATGTCCTTTATTTACGACTCCTGAGTCTTGGTATAGAGACCTTGTACATTACCTACAGGCAGGGCTATTACCTGAACATTGGAATTCCAAGCAAAGAAGAGCGCTACGTCTTAAATCAGAATCTTATCAAATTGTGGAAGGAGTACTGTTCAGAAAAAATTATGACGGAGTTCTCCTAAGATGCTTGGAAAAATAAGATGCGAAGAAAGTAATGTCAGAATTACATGACGGTCCTGCTGGAGGACATTATTTAGGGGATACCACAGCCCACAAAATCCTCAGGGCAGGTTACTACTAGCCTACGCTATTTAGAGATGCACACGCACATGTCAGGAAGTGTGATATTTGCCAAAGGTGTGGTGGGAGACAGCCTAAAGCAGCAGCACCTCTAAATCCTGTGATGATTATCGAGCCATTCGAGCAATGGGGACTGGATATTATTGGAGAAATAAAACCGAATTCCTCTCTACAACACAAGTACATTCTGACCGCGACTGATTACTTCACTCGCTGGGTCGAAGCTATCCCGCTGTGCAAGATAAATGAAGACAAGGTCATCAGCTTCTTACAAGACCACATCATGACCAGGTTTGGAGTTCCAGTTTCATTATTTTTTGATAATGCTAAGTACTTTTCATCAATTAAATTAACTGCTTTTGCTCATGATAAAGGGATAGAATTGCATTATTCTGCTAACTACTATCCACAAGGGAATGGCCTGGCTGAATCCTCTAATAAAAATCTGATTAGAATCCTAAAGAAGACTGTAATAGAAAACCAGAGGAGTTGGCACTCAGCATTACCAAATTCCCTTTGGGTTGATAGAGTCACCCCCAAGTCTGCAATTGGAGTGTCTCCATATACCTTGGTCTACTGTAAAGAAGCCATCCTTCCTCCAAATATCATGCTACCATCTTCCATGCTAGCTCAAGAGTCTAGGGGGTCAGATGATGAAGTTTTACAAATAAGAATATATAATCTCCTGAAAGCAGAGGAGGCTAGATCTAAAGCCAAGGAACGCTTTAAGAAACAACAAGAGTCAGTTAAAAGATGGTTTGACAAGCATAAAGCTGGGACAAAAGAATTTGAAGTCGGAGACTTAGTCCTCAAATGGGACCAACCCCATGATGAAAAAGGAAAGCATACCAAATTCCAGCAGTTGTGGGTAGGCCCTTTTCAGATTGCATCCAAGCTTGGTCCTTCTACTTACAAGTTGCAAGATCTACAGGGGTGGGAAGAGAGCCTACCAGTAAATGGTTCAGTTCTCAAACCTTATTTTTCCTAAGATTGTTTATTTTCTTCTGCCTTGTATATAAATAGTTCTTCTAGTTGTATTTTGAGTCATGTTTTCCAGTTTGCTTTTGTTTAAGTTTTTTGGTTTTCAATAAAGGGGACGAACCTGCGGTTGCATGGGGAACATCAGAATTTTTGGGAATGATAAAAAATTTAGTGATCAGACTATGGGATGCTATTAATATTAAATATTTTCTTCTAGCTTAGTTGTTTTCTTGAATAATTCTGTGCGCATTGAAGTCTTGCTTAATCCCTATGAAATAAACCGGATTCAAAGAGTCTGGAATACTATGTTGGGGCTCCATACACATCACACTTAAAGTGTCCTAAGGAGTGACAGTAGAGGACCCATGGAGAGGAGCAAGGTGAACAATATATTAAATGTAAATGACCCCATGCCAAGAAACGAATGCCCAAAGGCAAATAAAGAGTAAAAAAAAAAAACTCCTATGAAAACATCATAAATCAAAGCAGATGTTGAATCATGAGTACTAAGTTGCCTGAAGATCCTCTCCGTTCGTGAGCTGAAACTTAAAGTATACCACTCACACAAAAGGACACTATGGGATAGAGAATCCTGAAATAAATTCAGTAAGACAGGGCATTCAGGAGGACTCATAAGAAAAGGGACAAAAGTCCAAAAGCACAAAAAGTGCTAAAATGGCATGGGAATGAGGAACAAATGAATATTTCTGTTTACCATATGCTACAATACTATGGTGTCCAAAGCTACTAGCCACCTGAAGACAAAGGTAATAATGAAATTCATCCTCTGGCCTTAGCATAGTTATCTGGACTTGACGATTCTGGCTTCCACTCTCCCTAATTGGACTGTCATCAATGATTAAGGGTACACGCTTCTATCATTTGAGAAATCCATATTGTTGGAAGAATCCAATATGATGCTTTTGTTGTTAAACAGTCTGTCACATAGAGGTTAATCACCCAGAGATCTAGGTTCACCAGGTAATCACCAATTGTTACAGCTGCAACAATTCTCCCCAAAGTTTTAAACTTTTGGGCCCCTCCTCATCATTTAGAATTGTGTTGATTTCGTTTGATCCATAAATGTTTGGTCTTGTTTGACTGAGGTTGATTCTGAAGACGAATTTGCGACTTGTTTTTAGATATTGCTTGTGTTGAGATTTTGTTGTGGGCCACAGGATTGAATTTGGATTGCTAGCTTGAAACTCATCAGATCATTTGCCCTTTGAACAAACCACTATCTCTGAGGTGAAACAGTTTGGTCTTTGCTGATTTTGAGTCTCTAAACACTTAAGTTTTCTTATGATCGGGCGTCATTTTTATGTTAAATCGGTGGCTGATAGCCTTTTCTTGCCCGTCGTTGCGGCTCCCAATCCGATTTGCCATCCGAAGTGGGAATTGCCCCGACTGTCGATGTGCATTAACTGTTCCGTCACTTGTCCGAAGCCTTCTCTCTTTCGCCGTTGCGGCGGGGAAATCCTTTTACCTCCTGATGTCCAAACCTGTCCGACTTCCGATCTAAAGTTTTCCCTCCTGCGTCGTGTGTCTTCAGCCATCCCTTCCGCCGTTGCGGCTCTCAAAGTCATTGAGCTTCCGAAAGGGAAAGCCGTCGGAATTCCGATTCAAGGTTTTCCTGCCCGCCGTCGAGTGCTTGTAGCCTTTTCTCTACCTTCGTTGCGGCTGGGCGAAGCCTTTGACTTTCGACGTCAGTATCCTTCCGACTTCCACTGTAATGCAACAGGCCGTTTTCTTGTGGAATAGTCGCTCAATCGGTAGAATCTGATGCTGCTTTTTGAAACGTCATTCCAATGAATGATGCTTGTCAATTAGTTGCAGGTTCGGGAGATCGGTCAAACTACCTGTGGCGTGGAGGAAGATGGACAGTTTGGTAGAAGCAAGGCCAAAACTAACCGGATCGCAGGGAAAGGACAAAATGAACGGTGATAGAGGAGCAGCTTTGAAAATTTCGGTAGTTATGCAGCCAATCACGAGCATGCGAGATAGAGGAATATGAAGCGTTGAGGAACTGAAGGGTCAGGCGTTTGGGGATCAGCCCAAGCAGTCTGCAGTTGTAGTTTAAATATTTGAAAGCAGGACTTAGAAAGGGCTTTTTCCCTCGAAAAAATTTGTAAACTCTTTTGCTTGTAAGAGGAACTACTTCGTTTTACAGTTAGAAAGTGCAACTTGTGCCTGCTGGAGAGAGCGAAATGTGGAATGTATCAATGCGATTAAATGAAAATTTTTGAAGAGGAACTATTTCGTTTTCAGCTATGTTTCATTTACTGTGAGAGTATTTAATTTCCTGAACCTATGTTCTTGTTAAATGTTCTTTAGTATCTTTTGGGATGCTTTCTACTGTGAGTAATAAATGTTGTTCATAAAATAATCGGCTATCTGGTTGTTTGAATATCTGTAATTGTTCATGTGTCTTGAAAGAAGTGTCAGCTAACTATAACTCTTCATAATGCATGTACAAACTGTATTACTCACTTATGAATGATAATCCTGCTCCCTAGGGATAGTTTAGGTAGTTAGTTTCATTTTCTTGTTGTCTATGATTGGGATGCTAGTGAGTCTAAGACGAGAGGTAAGAACCTGCGCATCACATTGTGACCGCTCCTCGCATCTTATCACCCTGCATGGTTAATTAGGCACTTGTATATCATACATTAAGCCAAAAATTACAAAAATTTACGGTGGACCGGGCCGCAACCGGTAAAACCTTTGTTTTGTTACTTTGACCTATGGTAGCCGGACCGCAAATCGGATGGATTCCCTATACCAAACAGTCAACGGGCTAGTTGGGAATGTTGATTGGGGAGAATCCCTTACTGTTGTCGCCTGAGAATTTCTGGGCCTCAACAGAACCATGTGTTTCATAAGAGACACAAGCACATCGACACAAGGTATCATTTCATAAAAGAATTGGTGAACAATTGGAAAGGGATACATTCCAGTATCTATGAAGTTATCTTGGAATGACAAGTTCTCATCAGTGAATTATGTCATGAACAAAGCAATTTTAAGCTATGAAACATTTTGTAATATTTGTTTGAAAGTATCTATCTTCTCATAATTAAGGCAGAGTGTTGGAAATATAAATTAATCACAAATCTATATCAGATCTCAACCAACTCTGTCATAGTCTGTAGCATGTCAATTTCTATGAGTCTCTTTCACGGAATGAAGATAAGTTTCTAGGTAGATAGTTATTACACTCTTTAATGTTACGTCAACACCTTCATATAGAAACAATTTTAGTGTGTCTATATGTATATATGAAGAAATAATTTTAGTGTGTCTATATGTATATATAGAAGAAGAAGAATGTAAATGAGTTAGTGAAAAAGAGAATTGAATATTGGAGAAGAAGAAAAAACTATGTAGATAGTTCAAAAGCTCAAGTTGTCTATGTTTTTGGAAAGTGATGACGGCAGAAGCTATGTAAAAGGTGAAACATCCTTGTAAATTTCCAAGTTTGTATTTGGTGCAATAGTTTTTTTTATGCCTCTACAAGATATATAAATCCATTGCTTATGGTTGAATGCATGTTTATGTAAATCCATTGTTTATGGTTGAATGCATGTTTTATTTAGCTCTCGAGAACTACTTGCTTGTTTAGTGAAAGACACGAAGAATCCATAAATATTTCATAGCTATGTCTAAGTTTACCCGAAGTTAAGGGTGGCTGAAAAGTGTTTTCCGTATTATAAGTCTTTAGACTAAGAAATCTCATTTACAAAAATTCCAATAAAAGTGTGGTTGAAGTAAAAACTGGTTGAAGTGAAGTAAAAATGGGTAGTGGGTCGCAAGTCGGTAATGAAGACTTGTACTTCTTGAAGTATTTTGGTTTAACTGGTCTAAGTACTTATACGCTTTTCCTAAGCTTAAAAAACATGTATGTTCAATCCATCCAACGGACCAACAACAAAGTCAACCATTGACTTCACTGTTGGTCCATTGGATGGACCGAACGTTCATGGACCAAACGTACATGTTGTTAAGGACGGCGGTAAACTTCCAAGTCCTTTGATTAGTCATCTACCACCATCTTCCAAACATATTCTATACTGAAGGCTCGTAAATGGGCAGCTCTTAACGTGAATGAGACTATTTGTGAGCTTACGACTTCTTATTAGTATTAATGTTAAATAAAATATCTTCTATACAGGGCACACTTGTCGGGACTCTTAGGTTGTGCTGGTACATGGATTCCTTCTAGTTTTTCTCTGCAAATACTATGGCAACCATATATCTCCTTTGGTGTAAACATTGTTGATGGGAAGGGATTTACAATTTTCTCCTTACAAATAACTTTTGTTATTTTAAATTAACCCCTTGTTCTTTCATGGTTGGCATGCACAATGAGCTTACATTCCTAGGTTATTCACCATGCGATTACGGTGGAATTCATGGCCTTGCAGGTATGTGCATTGTACAATGGCTCTCAGCCTCATCTTTTTTCAACATCCTGGAGTTAACCCCTACGTCCTACGTTGAGGAAATATATTCCTTACCCGGTTATTAATTATAATCTTTTTGTGTTTAATCTCTGCGGAGAACTGGGTAATCACTCAATATGTATAATATATCTATAATAATATGTAAATTAATAGACCAGGAATGACCAAATGAAAATGCATTATAAACAAGTGGAATAAGCAACAAAGTTGCTTAGTACATGCCTCCTAAAAAGAGATTGAAAATATATAGGAATAGGATAATTTTGCTATAAAAATATATGATAAAACAAATATAATTACAATTTGAAAGAAATTAAAACAAAAATGAATTAAAAAATGTCCATTTAAATATGATATAGGTTATTGCAATGTAGCATAAAACAAGCATATTCAAGCTTCCTTACATACTTCTAGTAATATTCTTGACTTATGTTATAAAAATATGCAAGTTTCTTTATAGACTAGCATAAATAGGAAATGAGAAATAATAGCTTATAAGACTATAAATTAATATCATTGTTGTGAGAATAGTTTATTTATATTTTATTATAAATTTATAATGTTATACAAATATGCAAGTTTTTTTTATAGACTAGCATAAATAGGAAATCAACAGAATTCAAGGCTTCTTTGGTTATGGATGAATAAATTAATTAAGGTTTAAAACTATTGTTAAGAATACGTTAAGCCCACAATTGAACTCGTATCTAATTGTTAAGAAACTTGATTGTTGAATTAGTTACAAAACAATAGTGGAATAAGCAACAAAGTTGCTTAGTACCTGCCTCCTAAGAAGAGATTGAAAATATATAGCAATAGGATAATTTTGCTATAAAAATATATGATAAAACAAATATAATTACAATTTGAAAGAAATTAAAACAAAAATGAATTAAAAAATGTCCATTTAAATACGATATAGGTTAATGCAATGTAGAATACAAGCATATTCAAGCTTCCTTACATACTTCTAGTAATATTCTTGACTTATGTTATAAAAATATGCAAGTTTCTTTATAGAAAGCATAGTTTAACACTTTGAAAAAAGGTTTATACCTAATTATAAGTTTGTAAATACTATACATTTAAACTCTGTTATGGTTAAATACTATGCATTGAAACTTTGTTAGGGTATAACCATAGGATACATATGGACTCCTCATCCCTTCGCTAGCTTGTGGTCTCCCTCGTTCAAATTTTAACAATACACTTAGAAAAATGCATATATAATACTTTTATAGTTGTCACAATTTTAATTATTTAAAAATTAATTAAAAATAATGTTTTAATAACTTAACCTAACATGCATATAAAAACTTAATCATAATATTGTTGTCATATAAAAATAATATTTTAATAACTTAACCATAAATTTAGCCATTAATGAAAAAATGCATATATAATATTTTTATAATTGTCACAATTTTAATTATTTCAAGATAATATTTCATTATTCAAAAAGTTCATAATTAAATTATTTTTGAAATATTAAATTTAGTTTAGAATATTATTTCTTTTATTAATTATATAATAAATTTTGTGATTTTAGGAAAACTATAAATCAACATAAAATTACTTATTCGATTATCTAAATGGCATTGGACATATAAATAACACTTGCACAAGTACTTAATTTGTGTTTGGTGAAGGTTATCCATGATCCATGAGTCAACTACCAGTTCATCCAAATTATAGTCTACCTATTCATTCAAACATGAACTATAAGTTATACATTCATCAACTACCAATTTTTTCCCCTCATTCTTGATATTCATATTGAATCAAAGGAGCATTGTTACAAAAACCAAACATCTCCAAAAAATATCCAAACAACTCCTGAGTCCTAATTGCAGTTTAGTACAGTACAACTTGAAACAAATACTACTATCCTAGATACATGAGAATTGTACAGCACTAAACAACTACATAACATACAAAATTAATCTAAAAACACAGAATCTTCCATAAAGATTTTTCCTCTATCACTTCTTGAAAATATAAATTACAAGTTATCCACTAACTACCAGTTATTTTTTAGTTTTTTTTTATAAAATTATTTATTTTAAATAATACATTTGTTTCATTAAAAAAAACATAAACCATAATTCACCCAAATTCTCAAAAAATACGCCAATCAACATAAATATAAATTTGCACATATTAACTTATTCTTACCTTCTCAAAATGAAAATCTCAAATTAAAAAAAGCCAACCAACGAACATATAAATTCACATATATTAACTTATCCTTACATGAATGTAAGAGACGAAATACAATCCACATATATATAACGATATAACTAAAAAAATGAGATTTAATTTCTACACAATAATAGTACAAATAGATTCATAATGAATTTATTTTTTGGTAGGATAAGGCTCATCAGCTCTGGGCTAGTTTTGACATTTACCATCAAACTATAAATGTTACAAGAATAGAAAGTAAAATCTACAGTTCTCTTACGTCATCTTCACGAATCTAATCTTGGTTGTTCGATTCAATCATGAAAAACAAATAAAATTAAATTACATCAAGCAAACAAAAATCTTGAAAAAGAACAGTTGCAAGTGGTATCTGTCTGGTATCGGATTGGATTGCTTTGCAGTTTTCTACCATTATAAGATTCTAGTGGTTATCTCCACCCCTGGTTTTTCACTGATTTAACCACTTCCTGCAATCATACACAAAGAAAAAGGCTTGCAAGCAAGTCACCACCAAGAGAATAACTGCAGCTACAAGAGAAAGGAATTTCCACGAGCTGTATATATGCTTTTTCAAGAACTTGACCACAGCAACCTTCCATTTTCCATTATAATATGCTTTAACATCCTCAATAACTTTCTCAAGAAATTCAACTTTTGAGAGGCCAACGCACTTACCCATGCTGTTCCAGAGGCTTGCAACCTCTTCGTCGTTTTGGAGATGGTTGGATATAATTCCGCTTTCTCTCAACGATCTCACATCTTCGTTGCTGTCAATCATCCCGTTCATGAAATTGGTGTATCGTGTGAAAACCAGCGCACCTGGCACCGCCGAAACTTCAAATGCCACCATATTTCGCAAGATTACCTCTGTGTTGCTATCCAACTTTACTCTGGGAAGGTAAAGCGTGGTAGTCTTCGTATCAAATTGTATTGTGGTGAGATCACCATTGGTAGGAACGAATTTGACTCCCGCAGAGCATAAATCTGCCACGGATGGAATGGCCAGTTCGTCTCGGGTGGGTGGTATGATCCTAACGGAGGATTCTTTCCCCTCTCCCAATCCTTCCTCCTCATATTTGACATGAAGTGATAGGAGTCTTTTAAATCCTGTCAGAACATGTAGGTTCAGCACTCGCCGCTGCAACTCCGTGAGAAAGCGAATGGGGCGACAGTTTAAAGAGGCCAAGAAAGCCGTCCAAAGCCAAGTAAAGGTTTGTGGAAAGATTGACATGTCCACTGTATCAGGCGACTCGTTTTCTTCCTCATCATTTGCAATATTTGGATTTTGATTGTTGGAAACACTAGGAATGATGGTGTAGTACAGCACCTCAAGCACATGGCATTTCTCATTTTTATTGAGCTTCGAATCCCGTGGAAACTTTTAATTTCCTTGGGACTTCCATTTTATAAAAGCATTCAAGTCTTTCATTTTATAAAAGCATTCAAGGCTGATCAACGACCTTGACAACAGGTGGCAGACCGCATGGACGACCAGCGATAGCTAATGGAGTATGCGGTGGTCACTTCCTTTAGCCATTACATAATAATTTATTTGTTCTAAATCGATGATCGGGGATCTTCACAACAGGTGGCAGACCCCATGGACGGCTGGTGGATCTTCACAACAGATGGCAGACCGCATGGACCACCGACGATAGCAAGTGGAGTATGTCGTGGTCACTGCCTTTACTCGTCACTGGTATATATTAATCGAGACCTGGTGGGTGAGCTGATTTTTTCGTGCATTTTCAGTTGGAGAGAATTCTGAGCTTGGCAATCAATTTCCTTACATGGTTGTAGTGTATTCGGTAAGGTTTCTGGCTTTACTATGTCTGTTTTATTCTTGACGCGTTAAATTCCTGAAACTTGTTCCAGCATTAAGCCATTTTTGTTCAGGTTATGGAGTGTTTGTTTTTTATTCCAAGGAAGATCACGTTATCCTGTTGCACGCTCATTCGCCCCCTAGGGTTTACGCAGCCGTGGATGGCACAGGTCGTGTAAACAACTATTTTTAGCGATCTTGTTTTTATAGATGTCTGTTTCTTTATTTGACAACAACGTAGCGAATCGCGATCTTCTTTTCATAGATTTCTGTTTCTTTATTTGACAATGACGTGTTATGATTTCATTAACAGCTTACGTCTTCTCGTCTGATATTATGGAGTCCCTGGAGAAGCAACAGAGAGAAAACACATAAACCATATTGGAGAAGGCCAGAGCCATCTGCAGAGAGAAAAATGTATCAATTCTTGCTAGACCAGTTTCCATATTCATTGGAGATTTACTTTTTTTGTAGAATTAAAGTTTTTAAATATTGTTATAACTGTTCAGATATGCTTTGAAACGAAGGTGGAGACTGGAGATGCCAGAGATGTTATATGTGAACAAGTTGAGAAGCTTCAAGCAGATTTTCTCATCATCGGAAGCCATGGCTACGGCACCATTAAAAGGTATAGTGTATATACGTCATTGTTGGATTGCTGATTTCTGTAATATCGTTTAGTCTGTAACTGATGGACCGCACCGGGCGTTGGGTTGAATTTTGTAGAACTTTTTTGGGAAGTCTGAGCGATTATTGTGTCCGCCATGCCAAGTGCCCTGTGGTGATTGTGAAGCTACAAAAATATTGAGATTCAGCAGCTGGTTGACTTTGCCCAGGTCTCATGGCCCGAGGTCTGAAAAAAACCAGAACAACTGGCTCCGATGGTACCACTTACTAGAATAGATGGCAATGGGATATAATTTTTATTTTTTTAATTTTATTATTATGACGTCATGTTTCCACATGTCAACTCAAATCCAGATACCAAATTCCAAAGTTTACATCATCTTCTATCCACCAATCAGCTGTTTACAAAATAGTTTTTTTAACAAAATTAAAAAAAAATTTTTTACAAATCCTTAAGTTATACTTTACAAAACAGATTTTAATTTTTTATACCTGCATCAAAAGAGAGCAACTAATACCAATGTCAAAAGAGTTTGACTTGCAATCGATTACAATATACCTGCTGCTGAGGCAGGTATAATAAGGGCGGGCCAAAAAAATTGAACTCCCAAAAATTATAACCTTAAACAAAGTATTTTGCACAGTACACAATGATTTAACAATACATTAAATAATAATTAAAAGAGTGCTCACATTCTACTGGTTTCGAAAACATTTCATTGAAACGTTACCTTGAAATGTTACCTATACATTTAATGTGCATAAGTAATTACTTCAAGTTTAATATGGTATTTATTTACATTATATAATTGTTTATTTACATTCTATAATTCATCAATTATAAACATGTATTAATAACCATGTCATTTAGCAGGCTATCTCAATTAGTTGAAAGCTATAAATTATAAGCATAAGATTTTAAGAACCCTTGAGGCACCTTGTATTTTTTTCCCATAAACATTAACAATCATGTCAATAAACTTTTAAAAAAATCTAAAAACTTCTTTTAATTTTATAGACAAGATTGTTTTGACCTTTGGCATTTCAATTCAGCTTTACTACTCTCATTCAAAAGTCATGTTTATAAAATAATAACAACAATTATGATTGATTAAGAGTCCACTAAATCTTCCATGACTTCATAAACAAAGTTGTATTCGATTTGAAACCCAAAGATATTTTGTAAGAACCATTCTAACTTTTAAGAATGCTTTTTAGCTATTTGGCATTGGTCATGTTTACTTAATCTATAAACTAAATGGAACTTATCTTCATCGAAGTACACTAATATGTTTGTGTCATGGAATGAATATGTTAATTTATCCTTAGTGACCTGCAACGCAACTTATCTTGATCCAAGTACACTAATGTTTGTTTCATGGAATGAATATGTTAATTTATCCTTAGTGACCCGCAATGATTATGTACCTATTTTTTAGTTTTGATGGATTATGGTTCATAAATAATTCTTCTTTGCTTTCAACTTTGAACAGTTAAATAGTTTATTAAATGAGTACACTTTCTTTCTACATCGTTTTTTTGTAAATAAACTATTCACATTATATTAACAAAGAATCCTTACAAAACATCTTTACAGAGTTGATCATCGTAATATGACTTGTAATCACACGATCCCCTCGACTACAAAGATGAACCCACAAAAATGAAACCCATACCCACAGACTCAATTCCAACCAACCTAGAAGTTACAGACTCAAAATCCCCTTAAAACCACATGCCAACATGAATAGGTTGACACACTTCAAAATATTCCATGAAAAAACTGCCTTCATAATAATCTACAACCAAACAGAGCACAAGGCCAAACTTCTAACAAAAAGACTAGGGTAAACCAACCATTACAACCGGTCGATAGACCTTATAACGTTTGAAGATAATCGATAGAGGCAGAAGGCCATATAACGCTTATAACTAACTGTTAATAAAACATAAAGGAATAGAAACCAATTTCATACCCAGACCAGCAAAACCAACCTTAAAGTAAAATATAAGTCAAATCCTGCCTGCCACCCTCACTGGTGCCTGAAAAATACGGTTTCAAAACTCCAGGCGGAGGTGAGGGCGTATACTGAAAGCCCATACATGAGATAAAGAAGTCGACCTTTGTTTCCACACGTTGGACCGCAACTGAGATAGAGCATTTCCACGAGTCCGAAGCATAACCTCCTATATCAGCATTCTGTCTATCCCAATCCACTCGGCCTACAAGATTCTTCATCATCGAGTAGATCGCCACCATTTTTTCATACAAACGTACAAGACAAACCATGTGGCCCGGATCCAAAATCCAATCTCTGCAATTATTATGTACTTATTTCTTGGTTTATGGTTCATAAATAATTCTTCTTTGCTCTCAACTTTCAACAGTTAAATAGTTTATTAAATTGGTGACACTTTCTTTCTACATCGTTTTATTTGTAAGTAAACTATTCACATTATATTAACAGAGAATCCTTACAAAACATCTTTACAGAGCTGATCATCGTAATATGGCTTGTAATCACATGATCCCCTCGACCAGGGAGATGAACCCACAAAAATGAAACCTATACCCACAAATTCAATTCCAACCAACCCAAAAGTTTCAGACTCAAAAATCACCTTAATACCACATGCCAACATGAATAGGTTGACACACTTCAAAATATTCCAAGAAGAAACTTCCTTCATAATAATCTACAACCAAACATAGCACAAGGCCAAACTTCTGACAAAAAGAGTAGGGTATACGAGCCATTACAACTGGTCGATAAACATTATAATGTTTGAAGATAATCGATAGAGGGAGAAGGCCATATAGCGCTTGTAACTAACTGTTAACAAAACAAAAACGAACATAAACCAATTTCATACCCAAACCACCAAAACCAACCTTAAAGTAAAATACAAGTCAAATCCTGCCCGCCACCCTCACTAGTGCCCAGAAATTATGTTTTCAAAGCTCGAGGCAGAGGTGAGGGTGGATACTGAAATCCCATACACAAGATAAGGAATTCAACCTTTGCTTCCACACATTGGACCGCGGCCGAGATAGAGCATTTCCACAAGTCTGAAGCAGAACCTCCTGTATCAGCATTCTATCTATCCCAATATACCTGACCTACCAGATTCTTCATCAGCTAGTAGACCACCACCGTTTTTTCATACAAATGTACATGACCAACCGTGTTTCCTGGATCCAAAATCCAATATTCGACCCTTCAACTTTTGTCTATCAAACTCCTACCAAAGGTTTTTTTTTAGTTTCCACAATTCGGTTCTGGATCTCCAAAGGCAATTCAAGTTCATCTATATGGGATTCCCACAATGCTTGAAGTTGTGCCTGTTATAACTAGATCTTGTTCTTAGTTTATTTGTTCTTTTTGTCCTAATTTTCAACCGTTGGCTTAAAATGATTTTACATTTTATGTTGATTTTAAGAACTTTTGACAATCAGTAATTTTTGTTGGATTTAATGCTTTTAATGGTTGGATTATTTCATTAATTTAGTTTTAAGGTTTTCTGTTGGGCTTATTAGTTAATATGTATATCTTTACACTTTCAAAAACTTATAATAAAAGTTATTCCAAGTTTGCTTTATAATCTAACCCTCATTTTTGAGTCCTTTGTCAAATATTTTCATGAGGAGATTCATGTAGCAGCTCTATTTTTCCCATTTTTGTCATTATCATTGGGAGAATATTACGAGGTGATGGAAACGAATTCTAGAAGAAAAAAAAGAGGTGTTTGTCCAAAATAGAATCATGCACAGAAACCTCTCTCAATTTCGTAACAACTATTATCGTTTGAGAGATTCGAATTCATCTTTGTGGCCTATTTTTAGGGTTTGAATTATTTAATAATTTCCTGTTTTAGTCACAAATTTTCAGCACGTATTTCGATCAATTTAAGGGTAATTTTTAAAAACCAAGAGAGATTTTTGTTCAAAACACACTCATTTAAAAAAATCTCTCTCAGTGTTTTCACAGGTGTGCAGGATCGAGAGATATGAAGGCGTCTTTGAGACCCAAATTTTCAGAAATTCGCCAAATTTCCCCAAATTCGATTTGTTATTTTTGGGTTAATTATCTTTAAAGATTTTGAGCTATCATGTAACTAATTGATGTAACTGTTTCAAATTTCAACCTAGAAGGTAGTTATGTAACTACTTTACTTTTGTAATGATAAAATGAAGACAAACATACAGTTTTGTGGTGGGATTTTCCAGTCAAGGAGAGGCTTTTGGAGCTTTGATTTCTCAATCTAGCATTTATAACTCTTATGTAAGTGGATGACTGTTTATGATTATATATAAACTAATAAGCCATTTTACCTGTCATGCCTTTTCATTTCTGATCTAGTTGATTGCTTAGTCTACAATTTCATTTCCTGTTTAAAGGTTTATTCATGTAAATGCTTGTAGCATGTGGGTGGAATTAGTATTTCATGTGTAATGTTTATGGCTTAGAAGTAGGAGTAAATAGCAGAATAAGCTCGCTATACGAGAATGTAGATTCTTTTTAGTATGCTGATTTGTAGCAATATTTTGTCATTTCAGAGGTATGTGTTCAGAGTTTGAGAAAGTTACAAATATTTGGTAAATGACTCCATCACCCAATGAATAAGGAAGAAGGTCTACAGGTTCTTGAAGCCTCACAAGGAGGACTTCATCCCACAGCAAGAGCCAGATGTTATAACTAGATCTTGTTCTTAGTTTATCTGTTCTTTTTGTCCTAATTTTCAACCATTGGTTTAAAATGATTTTACATTTTATGTTGATTTTAAGAACTTTTAACAATCAATAATTTTTGTTGGATTTAATGCTTTTAATGGTTGAATTATTTCATTAATTTAGTTTTAAGGTTTGTCTTTTGAGATTATTAGTTAATATGTGTATATTTAAGCTTTCAAAAAATTATAATAAAAGTTTATTCCAAGTTTTCTTTATAATCTAACCCTCATTTTTTAGTCCTTTGTCAAATATTTTCATGAGGAGATTCCTGTAGCAACTCTGTTTTTCGTGTTTTTTTCATTATCATTGGGAGAAGATTACGAGTTGATGGAAACAAATTATAGAAACCAAAATATATTTTTTTCCACATCAGATGCATGCACAAAAAGCTCTCTCAATTTTACAACAGCTATTATCGTTTGAGAGATTCGAATTCATCTTTATGGCCTATTTTCAAGGTTTGAATTATTTAATAATTTCCTGTTTTAGTCACAAATTTCCAGCATGTATTCCGATCAATTGAAGGGGAATTTTTAAAAACCAAGAGAGGTTTTTGTTCATAACATACACATTTAAGAAAAACATCGCTCAAGTTTTGCACAGGTGTGCAGGATCGAGAGATATGAAGGTGTCTTTGAGACCCAAATTTTCATAAATTCACCAAATTTCCCCAAATTCAATTTGTTATTTTTGGGTTGATTGTCTTTAAATATTTTGAGTTATCATGTAACTAATTGATGTAACTGTTTCAAACTTCAACCTAGAAGGTAGTTATGGAACTACTTTACTTTTGTAATGATAAAAGGAAGACAAACATACAATTTTTTGGCGGGATTTTGCACTCAAGGAGAGGCTTTTGGAGCTTTAATTTCTCAAACTAGCATTTATAACTCTTATGTAAGTGGATGATTGTTATTGATTATATATAAAATGATAGGCCCTTTTACCTGTCATGCTTTTTCATTTCTGATCTAGTTGATCGCTTAGTCTACAATTTCATTTCCTGTTTAAAGGTTTATTCATGTAAATGTTTGTAGCCTGTGGGTGGAATTAGTATTTCATGTGTAATGTTTATGGCTTATTGGGATGTGTTTGATACCTAGTTTATCCAACTTGCATGATTCAGTTCTGTATTATCTTGTGGATGTTTATTTCCTCCTTGCTGATAAATTTTTTAAAACCAAAACCATAAACCAAAACCCTTAAAACCAATTTTATTTTATTTTTATTTGAGATTGTGTTGGCTTGTTCTTCTAGTAGTCTGACAAAAATTTATGGCACTAACAGTTCCCTCGACACACATTCATGAGTTCTCAGTTGAGAAATCAACCGTTTTCCTTTGTTCTTGTCACTTGCCATAGTAAACCAAACAACAAACATCTACAAATTCCAGAGGTTAGCAAAGGAAACAGGAGGAAAAACACACAACAACAACATGTCATTCTCCCCGCCACCCTCTGACCTTCTAAGCAGCCCAAACCAATCCTACGTCATTATGATCACACGCCATATTATGATGGAACCTTTCTGATCCCTGGATCATAAACGTATCTTACCATTTATGCACTTGAACTATTCACATACGGGCTGGATATGATTTTGTACCTTCCACCATCAGCTGAACAAAATCGTATACACACACTGACTGATATTAATGGGGCATCTAGTCATTACATAATATCAAAGATCACTACCACTTGACGCCACATGCTAGTATGATCTTTCACATGCACTGTGGCCCTGCTAGACAACCACCTGAAGGTTTTTCCTGTCTTGCATCTCTAAAAGTTTACATTGGTCATGTTCCATCTCATTTAGGATCATAGCCCAGCCCTTAGCCCTGGAATGCCTATTCATGTAAACACCAAGGTTTTCTAAGTTGTCAGCCATATTATTGCCACCCCTCCTGACATGGGAGAACTGTATCACGATCCTGTTGATTAGCAAGTTATAAAGGATCTCGACCCGATCTTCCAAACGCCACGAGGTAGCCATATTAGCGCTTGGGGAACCACATTGCAGCTTTGTGGCCATATTGATGAGAAGCTATGAGTCTCCTTCCACGACCATTGACATTCTGAAGTTCACCATATCCAATTCCAAACCCCGCAACAGATCCTCAATCTCTGTCGTATTGTTTGTCTCCCTTCCTAGGAATGTTAGGATTATTAATCCTCCCTTGTCCAAATTTGGTCCTATGTCTAAATCAGGAGTCATATCTAAATCGGGAGTCTATCCAGTCTATTTATAGTCATTAGCACCATTGCTTAAACTTAACCTAATTGGGGCACATGTTTCAGTTACCAAGGTGTGGGGAACACTAATTGAGGCTCACTGCCACTTATTGCACTTGATTGCATAAGTTTAGG
>LPNX010113063.1:162240-272531 GCA_001517045.1 Pseudotsuga menziesii
AAATAATTTTGAGAGTGATAATGACTGGCTAAAAGCTAAGGATAAAGCTTTTGAAATAATGGAACTGGCTCTTTCTCCTTGCATGCGCTACCACAGTAGATCTATTAAAGATCCAAAGGAACTATGGACAAGATTGGACAGAACCTTTGGAAGCACATGGAGCACACCCAGCACCATAAGCATTCTTGATTCAAAAGTCTTGGCCTCTACTCTCTCTGATGAAGTTGTTCAAGATGAAGATGAAGCAGAAGCTTCTACACAGTCAATTCGAATTGAAGACCGTCTCCATGCAGTGACTCCTTCTCCTGATGCTCCGAAAGTTCATGAGATCTATGATATCTCATCTTCTCATATTGCTGAAACATAAGAAGACATTTGAATCTCTGATATTGAAGAAAAATTCTGCTGCACTTCCATGCAAAGATTCACCGGTGATTTTCCTTTAAATTCTGTGCAAAATTTACTAGTAATTGCTTCTGAAAGTGAAGAGAAATTTGATTTTTCTTCCTCTAATGTTGTTGTTGGTGTTCAAATATGTGATACCTTGGATATTTTGGAAGAAATATCAGATTACCAGAGTGATCCATTCGCTCCCCATGATCTAGTTTTTCCAGCAAATTCCTGCAGGATTGCATGCACCAAAATTCAGAATTTTGAAGAAGAAGAAAGCCGTGCATCCACCGTCTCGGTTAACCATTTATTTGAATATGATATTAACCTTATTGGATCTGATATGATCTTATTTAGATTTGATCTGATATTGCTTGGTTTAATATATCAAATTCATAATCTTTCAGTACCGCTTGTAGCTGTTCTCATCAACGGTGTGAAGAAACAAGTACCGCAAGTCTCCTACAAAATTGCTGCTAGGGATTTGATTCCATTTCATAGTTTTGGATCTGTTTTGAACCTGTTTATATCTGATTTAATTTCTGATCTGATATTATTTGATTCATATTTTAAAATTCAAAATCATTCAGTCATGCTTGTAGCTGCTCTCACCAATTTCGGTGTGAAAAATCAAGTACCGCACTTTCTCTTCAAAACTGTTGATGGGGATTTGGTGTTAGTTTCCTCATATGAGATTGCTGATATTTTATTATGTGATTCATTATCTATTTCAGAAGCTATATCAGACTATGGAGCTCCATCATTCGCTCTCAACATTCCCAGTGCTTCTCTACCATTGATCACATGCTCATCTTCTCACAAAACTAGTAAAGAGGAAGATTTTCTGCATCCGCCTGGACACCTGCTCCTAACACTTGGGGCTGTTATTACCACTCATGGTTTGTTGTTCATGGCTGCAACATATCAGTTTCTTGAGTGTTCTTCACATTCTCTGAATTCTCAAGAACCTTTCCTCACTTTTCAGTTGACTTCAGTTGCTCTACATGGGTCCAGTCTTCATCCGGCAGCTGTCTATATTTCTGATTTAGTTGAGCATATCATTCTTCTTCCAAAGAGGAAGATTCCTCCAGACATAATTATGGATAGGTTCACATGCCAGGCCCCAGGATACCTGTGCACAGAAGAACCAGATTGATCCGATTCTACCTGCTTAATTAGAAGGGGGGTTTTTTTTTCCCATGTGGTTTTTCCCCAAGCACCTTATTTTTGAGCAGTTACTTTACTTTACTTGATGTAATGGGTGACCTATGGTCTTAGTTACCAGGGCCCACAGTTTGTCCAAGTTAGCATTTAGGGGGGGTGTTAGGATTATTAATCCTCCCTTATCCAAATTTGGTCATATGTCTAAATCGGGAGTCATGTCTAAATCGAGAGTCCATCCAGTCTATTTATAGTCATTAGCACCATTGGTTAAACTTAACCTAATTGGGGCACATGTTTCAGTTACCAAAGTGTGGGGAACACTAATTGAGGCTCACTGCCACTTATTGCACTTGATTGCATAAGTTTAGGAGTCTCCTAGATCAATCCCTACAATTTCACCATATCCAATTCCATATCCAATATCCAATTCCAAACCCTGCAACAGATCCTCAATCTCTGTCGTATTGTTTGTCTCTCTTCCTAGGAATGTTAGGATTATTAATCCTCCCTTGTCCAAATTTGGTCATATGTCTAAATCGGGAGTCATATCTAAATCGGGAGTCCATCCAGTCTATTTATAGTCATTAGCACCATTGCTTAAACTTAACCTAATTGGGGCACATGTTTCAGTTACCAAAGTGTGGGGAACACTAATTGAGGCTCACTGCCACTTATTGAACTTGATTGCATAAGTTTAGGAGTCTCCTCGATCAATCCCTACAATTTAGGAAGCAACTGGGAGTGCCAAAACCAACCAATGTCAGTTAACTTCAGTTGATGACTAGTCAAGCCAAGTTAGGAGTCAGTTACATTCAGTTCTAGCTCTCTACATTCAGTTAAATAATGGTTTAATCAATTGCACACATGTGCGGCGTTTTTCTCACCTACCACAATCAGTTAACCATTATTTAATACTAAATGTAACAGTTGGTTGTGTTTTAGAACTCCGGTTATGATTTAGACAAGGACAGTTAACTACTAGGTCCTTAACTTCAGTTGATGACTAGTCAAGACAAGTTAGGAGTCAGTTACATTTAGTTAAATAATGGTTTAATTAATTGCACACATGTGGGGCGCTTTTCTCACCTACCACAGTCATTTAACCATTATTTAATACTAAATGTAACAGTTAGTTGTGTTTTAGAACTCCAATTGTGATTTAGACAAGTCTTGGTTACCTACAGTCAAGTAGAGTCATCAATTCGAACTTCCACATGTGGATTCGAATTGCTTGTGGCTATTAAAGCCATTTTACATCATTGTAATTATTATCTGGATTACTTTTTGATTAATGAAAGCATTCACAGTTGCAAGCCTTTTGCACTGTTTCATTCTTCAATGGCTGAGTAAATTGTGAGATCTTCTTTGTGAGTTGTGTGTTTGTCTACAGATCTATATGCTCAAATTTAAGAAGGAATCCATATCCAAAATTGCGCAAGACACCCCACTGGTCATAGATGCATAAGCCATACCTTGTTGGACCTCGATTACCCTTAGATGCACCATCATAATTTAATTTATAAAGGTCTGAAGGGGGAGGAAGCCATTGGTCTAGAGTCTGCAAGTGACCAGGATTTGCAGCATTATCTGGGAGTGCTGTCAGACTGCCCTTGAAACCCCAATTATGCATAAGATTCCTTTCATTACCAGTCGGATCCCAATCCATCTTCTCCCATTTTCCCATATGAATGGTTCCATACTATTGAAAACTCTGGAAATCAGACTAGCCTTCTCCCTACAAATTCATGAATTTCGTTCACGCCAGATTGCCCACATCAAAAACTTAGGAAAATTTTCCCAAAGGCGGTTCATAATACGATTATGGAAAGGTTTTTGGGCCAATTGATCAGAGAACCAACTAGATTATGGCGAATCCTGGCAGTTCGACAAAATATCAACGCTCATGGTTCCAGATCTCTGAAGAAATATTGCAAGAGTCAAGAAGATGCGCTGAAGTATCCTCCACCTTTCTAAGAGTAACCCCAACATAGTTTATAATTTCCATCTTGGCACTTGATATGATGGATATGGAGTTCCTCTTCCAGGTGATATACTTCTGCTCTTGGACCTAACTGCTCCAGCGAGGTTCAAGGAGCCCAACAGTGGAAACCATTTCGAGGATCCTGATCCCCCTAGAGATCCTTCACCTTGGAGATGCCCCTTGTTCTGCATTCCTCCTGAACCATAGGATACACCGCTTCCCTCCCTATAGGTGGGAGTTGTTTCCATGAATATTCCCAAATCCTCTCCGTATTACCATTTTGAACCTCCCAAAAACTATGCTCGTGGACCAAACTACGGCCTTGCCAAGCCGTTCTCCAAATATGCGACCCAGATTTATCCTTAGAGAACCAAATCAATTCGTGGGTGCCCCAGCCTTTCGCATATTTGGAAGACGACAATTTGGCTCAAGTTCCTGGATATGAGTTATCCATATCCACCAAAGTTTCGCCCCAACAACTAAGATTTATTTTTCAGGGTCATGAAGCCCCAACCCACCTTGCGACCTGCGAGTGCAAACAATATCCCATTTCACCAAAGCCCATGTGTGGGTTTCCTGAGTGCCACCCTAGAGAAACTTCCTATGGATTTTCCGCAGATCCCTCACAACGGTTTTTGGATCCATCATCGAGGAAAACAAATAAGTCAGCATAGCTTGGAGAACAGAGTTAAGCAAGACGAGCCGCCCTGCCAAATTAAATGGTCTTAGTGTCCAATTTCCCAAGAATTTATTAATATTGTCCATCAAATCAATCCAAGAACCCTTTTTAGCAATGGAATTGATTAGGGGAGTACCCAAGTACTTGGATGGAAGGGAGCTCTCTTGAAACCACATAATTCGACAAATATTGCGACGAGTAATATTGGGAGTGTTAAAAAAGAATACTTGATATTTTTTGGCATTCACCTCTAAACCAGATGCTCAACCGAATAGATCCAGACTGTTTTTAAAACTACTGGCTTCCTGAACAGAGGGATATCCCATAAGCATGGTGTCATCAACAAACTTCTGGTGGGTTTTTCTATCCCCTAGATTAGTCCCTCTTAATTCTCTGATGGAATTACTGTCTCTTAGGGCTGAAATAGATCTCCCCAAGCCTTCAGCTATGATAATAAACAAAAAGGGTGATAGAGGATCCGCTTGTCTAATTCCTCTCTAGGGCTTAATGATTCCAGAAGGAACCCCATTTACCAGAATAGAAAAAAAATCCCAAGAAACAAGATTCATAGCCCAATTAAACCAATTTTGGTTAAAACCAAAAGCTTCAAGCATTTTCCTTATAAATTTCCATTTCAATTTATCATAATCTTTAGACTATATCTAATTTGAGCAACATACCGGGTTTTTTTTTTCTTTTAAGATAGTGTAACATTTCATGGACCAAAATGATCCCATCTGATATCTGTCGACCTTCCACAAAACCTATCTTCTCCAGAGAGATCAGGGTTGGTAGAATGGGTTTCAGTCAGTTAGCAATGACTTTAGTATTAATTTTGTGTATGACATTGCATAAACTTATAGGACGAAATTTGTCTGAGGTATCAGCTCCTTCATATTTGGGAATAAGGGTTAGGAAAGTGGCATTTAGGGAATGGAGAATACGACTGGTAATCCTGGAATTCTCTACTATTCTCCAAACATCTATTTTGACCATCTCCCAAAACTGACGAAAAAAATTTACTGTAAATCCATCTGGACCCGAGGAGGTTCCTTCCTTCATTTGAAATACCACATCTTGAACCTCTTGAATAGTGATGGCCCTTCATTAATAGCTAATTTTGTTCCCCAAAGACCAAAGTCGAGAATATATTTGTAATAGATTCAATATCCACTGAGCGGTTCCTCTTGGGATCACTTAAAATATCCGAGAAGTGAGAGTTTATGACTACTTCAATGTCTTCCCTCAACCCTACCCTTTCTCCCCTGTCATTTTAAGAGAATAGATTTTATTTTGAACCCTGTCTTGGATAACAAAGTGGTGAAAAAACTTGGTGTTCTTCTCACCTTATTCGAGCCATTTAATTCTTTATTTTTTCTGCCATAGAATTTCCTCCTTTTTCTCCCATTCTTCTAGCTTAGCTTCTAGTATCAGCTCTTCCTCTTTCAAGGCCATAGAATATCCTTCATTAGTCCCAATAGTCTGGATCTCCGAGAGATGGACTTCCAACCGTCTCTTTTCACGAAAAATATTCCCAAACTCTTCCTTATTCCACTTCTTGATCTTGTCTTTCAAACCCTTCAAATTTTGTTTGAAGTTATACATATTGTGCTCCTGACCTTCCTGCATTTCTCCCCACAAGGATTTAATTTTTCCTTTGAACTCCGGATTTTCCAACCAAAATATTCATAGTGGGTAACCCTCCGATTGTGTAAGGGTTAAAGTCCCCGCAGTTCCGGGGCACTAGGGTTATTAGACTCTCCAAGTAGAGGTTGGCCCTAGTAGGGTTTTAGCCATGTCGGGATTAGTATAAATAGAGAGCTGGGGTCTCTATTTAGTACACATCACTCACACACTCAAGTGTAGCGCATAGTTGAGGAAGGAGAAGACACTGGNAGCTGTCGGGAGTGCATCTTACTATTTTGGGGTTTTACATCTTGTGTTGATTCTATCTCTGAGGAAGTTGCAGGGTTTTCTCCATTTATGGTTTCCCCGATCAAAAATACTATGTTCATTGTCTCTTGTGTTTGATTGATGCACTTGTTATTCTCTCAGTAAAGATCCTAACATAATGCTAGCTTAATGTTGAAAAACTAACAATAACTTTTGGGGAAGGTGACAGTGTGGTGTAACACTTGATAAGCATTGCAATGTGACACAATTATTGAGGAATGTAAAAATGATTGTAATAAATCAACCAAAATGAATGTCAGAATGAGACACATGTATTGAGAAGCTTTACAATCCAACATAACCCTTAAGGAACATTTCAATCCAACATAACCCTTGGCGAACATTAGAATGAGACACAACCATTAAGAAACATAGAAATTCTACATAAGTTAACCAACATGAACATCACAATGTGACATAACCATTAATGAACATCAAAACCGAACATGAACATTAAAGAAATGCACAAACTAAATAATTCTTGATGAAATTTGCAATGCTACATAATGATTGAGGAAAATAGCAATTCCATGTATTTCAACCAATGTGAATGTGACATAACCATCCAACATAACCCTTGAGGAACATCGTAATGTGACATAACACTTGATGAACATCAAAATGTGAGATAACCAATTAGGAACATAACAATTCAACATAAACAAACAAAGCTTGACATTAGAATGCGACATAACATTTGAATAACAATGGTAATCCAACATAACACTTGAGGAATGTTGCAATCCAACATATATCTTGATGAAAATCACAATTTATTATTACCAAATTCAACCACATACCATAGAAAAATATGGTTGACCATAGCCCAATATTTGGGAATGATCATCACAATGTGACATAAGCATCAAGCAACATATTGGCCACATATAATCCTTAAGGAGCCTTGCAATGTGACATAAACATTGATGAAAATAGAGATTCAATGTGTGAACCAAGATTGATTTGTAAACTATCATGGATATTCAACTAGATTAGTTCATCACAACATAGCTTAAAACCTAGTTCATTGTGTTAGTTTAATCTCATAAATATTGAATATAATGGAACGGAAAGAGAAATTAGAGCTAATAAGTACACATGCCACAAAATAGCAAATCATACATTACGAAAACCCATTATGGAAAACAAGCCGTCCACAAATGAGGACTATGCCTTGATCTTCATATCGAAATGCAAATACAAGAGAAATGGTGTTCTTTATGGAGTTATCTATGACTGTATGATTAGAATGTCTACTACAAGATCTCCTATCTCCTCTATTTTGTCTAACATCCATTCAAGTGTTATTTCTCAACTATGGAACAATAAAATACACCAAAACAATGGATCCTCATTAATAGAAAATCTCATCCAATGCAGACAAAGGTTGTTTCCCTAGTCGGACTGGTTCATCTCTATAACAAAACACATTACAATACAAAGAAACTTTCCCTATCAATCTAGATTACTTGAATTAACTACTTTCATACCATTTAACGAGCAGATCTGAAGGTCTGAACTTGTTGTGCTAGAGCTATGCAATGAATTAACCTACAATAGACACAAAAGGACAAATAACACATGAGAGTAACAAGATAATCTATATTTATATGCCAATGACCAAGGAGAAACACAATAAATGATGTATTATAATAAAGTATGTAGTGTTTATGGGAAAGAAAACAATGTTTGTATTAATAATGAAATAGGGAGAGATCACAACCAATCCTTTGTGTTGGGAGCTTCTACCAATGGAACCTTTCCTCAAGCTTCACCTTGCCTCTAATGACTCAAAGAAGGTATGGGATTATTTGGTGAGAGTAAGATTGATACTTTAACACAACCTTCCTCCCCTTTCCCATGAGGGGTGAGCCACTATTAAAATCCATAATGGATATGATGAGTTAAGGATTCAAAGGAGAAGGTTGTGGGATCATCCCAAGGATAGGGGTACTCAATCTTCACCTGTCCAGATTCTTAGGGATGAGGTTCCATGAAGGTTTCTTTAGGAAACTTCTCTCAACTTCTTCTTTTTACCTTTTAAGGACAAGCAATCACTATGCATAAGGGTAATAAGTGATGTTGAGGGGTAGCTATTATTACATGAAGGAAACAAGTGGAAGCATCGCTCCTTGCTAATGCTTAAGGTACATTGCCAACTTGAGTACCACTTGTTATCCATTGAAAAGGCACGGTGGTGGCTCAAATCAAGAAAAATAAGGGAATAAGCCTCATTCTCCCATTATTTCACTTCAGAACTTGAGGTATTAGAGAAAACTATGGGATACTCATCTCATAAGATGATGGTGACATGATTTAGGGGTAACACTCCCTTTCTTCTTCTAGATTGACCCAATATTTAACATAGTCTTGTATCCATATAAAGCTAATTTTAGGGTTTTAGCATGCCTCAACTCTTGAGTAGGGTTAGTTTTTTTTCCGTCTAGAATGTTATTGAAGGTACACACATGATTAGATCCACATCTGTGAAAATAACAGTTGACATAGAATCCACTTTGTACCATGGTGGTCAACTGGATAGGTGAACTTATGGGAGACATAACATTTGCATATAGACTCCAATTGAGGCAATATATGGATTATTGGAAAAGTATTAGAATCTAGAATCATCTCAAGGAACATGGAATTATTGATGAGCTATTTTACCATAAAAAAATCATTTAGATCGTGAAATATGACCCAAAAGGTTTTAGACCCCAAATATACAAAATCAGTCCTCACATAAAATGGGTTGTACAAGCTAATTCTTCCTATTTTTTGATCCTAGAAGCATCAAGTAGGTGAAAAATTATATATTAATCCATTTCATATCAAATATGAAGGTCATAATCTATAATATTTGTCAAGGAAGATATAAATTACACATTAGTCAAACTAAATGAATGTCATTTATGACATAATCATTAATAAATATATCAATCCAACATAACCAGATAGGAATGTCTAAATGCAACAAAACACTTAACAAATTTTGTTACACGGCATAACCATATTATCTACCTTTAATTATCATGATATCACATATTTATCTATTAATAAATGTTGCAATGTAACATTAGCATTTATAAATGTCATAATGCAACATAACTATTGGTGATTTCATCACAATTATTATCAGTAAGGAATATCAAAATGGAACATAGTGATTGGGTAATTCCAGAATCAAATATAACCATTGAGAAATGTAGCAATGAAATATAACTCATAATGAATGACACACTGGGACATAACCATTGTGAATATATCAATTGGCCATAATCCAACCAAAATTAATGTTGCAATGTGACATAAGCCCTAATAAACATTTGAATCCAACATAACCATATAGGAATATCATAATGCAAAACAACCATTGATTAATTTTTTTATGTGACATAAACATATTATATACGTAAATAAGTATCACAATATGGCATTATCATATTATTAACCATCATCGAATAAAATCAACCATATCAAACCATAATCAAACATGATAGAAAATGTTCAGCCATGATGAATTGTAGCTAACCATGGTCAATCACAATAAACCAAATTGTACCATAGTCAGAAATGGTCAACCATATTCAAAGATCACAAACCATTATTATCCATACTCATACATGGTAAAACATTGTCAAACATGTAAACCATATTTCACTGTGACCATACATGGTCATCCATATTCATGCATGGATAAACATATTCACCATGGTCAATCATAGTAAACTTTAATCAAACATTGTCCACCATAGTTAAACATAATCCACCATGGTCACCAAATTCATTAATGGTCACCCATAGTAAACCTTTGTGAAACATGGAAGAGCATAGTTAAACATGCTCAACCATTGTCAAACATGGATAACCCATTTCAAACATAGTGAAGCATAGTCATCCATGCAAATCCCATTCCATGGTTAGGCATAGCCAAACATAGTCATGTATGTTTTCCATAGCTAACAAAAGTTAACCATAGTCAACCATGATGAATTAAAGACAACCATGGTCACCCCTACTCTAACCATAATCAATTATAGTAAAAAACAACAAAACATGGTCTATGACAGTCAAACACGGTCATATATGTGTTAAGGTTAGTCATATATAGTCAACCATGGTAGTTAGTTAACCATATTCAACTATGGCCAGAATTAGTTAGACATACTAAAACATGTAGACCATGGATACACAAAGAAAACCATATTCAACCATAGTAAATCATTGTTTTCCATAGTCGGCCATAGTTGACCTTAATTGAACATGGTCAATTATAATCTAAAAAGGTTACACACAAAGAAATTGGAAAACCATGGTCACCCAAAGTCTTCCATAGTCAATCATAGTTGAACACGATGAACTATGATCAATCATATTTAACTAGAACCAATCATAATCAACTATAATAAGCCATAGTTAACTATATTCAAACGTGCCCATCCTTATTAAAGAAAATAAAAAAATAGTTAAACATTATCAACTATACTCTACCATAGTCAACCATGGTCAGTGATAGTAACCCATTGTCAAGCATAGTGAACCATAGTCAACAATGGTAACCCATAGTTAACAATAATCAAATATCATAAATATTTTAATACTGCTATTATTGATATTATAATTTGTAAATCTACTAATACTCCCCATGGATTTCGATTTTAAACTAGAATAATGGCATAATTAAAGTGGTTGATATATGTCGATTCACACCATGAATCATTCTCAATCATAGTCTAGACCATTTTCATTTATATCAACCATGGTCAATCATAGTAAACTAAATGCCGAATATAGTCAAACATCATCAACCATGGTTAACCATAGCCAAACATGATTACTTATATTCAAGCATGATCAAGGAAAATAAATCATAGTCAAGCATATTCAAGCAAGGTTATTCAAAATTGAGCATGGTTAACCATGGTCTCTAAGAGTAAAATTTAAGATGATAAGTGACAGTTGATATAATACCTACAAGAAAAAAATGATTTTATATGTTTATGTATTTTTTAATGATAAGTCAATCACGATAAATGTTGTGATGTTGCATAACTATTGAAGAATGTTAAAATCAAACATATCCCTGTGTAAAATTTGCAATGCAATACAAAATTTGAGGAACGCTATAATTCAATAAAACCCACATGGATAAAAATCATAGTGTGACATTTACATTAAAGAACATCGCAAATTTTACATAAACCTTACGATTCTTGACAATGTATCCCATTAAGGAATGTAATGACTAAAACGTAAGTCAACCAAGATGTATATCAAAATGCATCATATATATTTATGTTGGAACCTAATCCATTAAGTTAGGTGAAGATGAAGAGTCATCTTCATAAGTTCAAAAGGCTACTTGGAATATGAATCTAAGAGTCACATCCATTATATTTATATGTACCTATGTTAATGGAAAATTTATCTCACACTTATCTATATCCTTGTGTAATTTGATTTGTCTTTAGTCATTTTGAGTGTGTTCCTTGTCTAGAACTAAAAGTAGTATCAAAGCTTAGCAATTCTAATTGTGTGGCATGTTCTCAAATATTTCATATTCTCTTATCTTTCGTTCGTGTTTTTTCTTTGAGTTATCCTATTTGGCCAATTATGCTTTGTGTGGAGGCTTTGATTTTGTACCAGTCTAGGCATGCATGTGCTTATCACTACAATTGTAATATGTTTCCTTAGCACCTCCATATTTTCTTCCTAAACATTTCCTTTGTGTGCTCTAGTATTACCCTCACCCATACAACCTCCAATTGAGAATTATTGCTTCCCCTAGTGCCCTTTATCTCTGCAATTTCCTTTGGAAACCCTTCGAGTACTACTCCTAGTGTAGCGACATACCTTTTATGTACCAATGTTATTTGATTCGGGGATATTCTAATTTGCATCTCTACATTTTACATATCTATGTAACTAGTGAGAGAAGAACTCATGACTAAATGTCAAATGCTTCATTCTTTCCTACATAGTGGTTCTTTTGATCGTTATTTATCTGTGTATTGCTCTCCACCTATTTTCCTTGTAATGATGCATCAGTTAGATATCCATAGTGTAGTTTCATATGGAATTGTTATAATTGGAATCAATGCATATGCAATCAATATTTAATGTGTTGAAATTACAAGAATGGATAATGATTCCTTCCACTTCATAATTCTTTTTAAGGAAAAATTTAGTGAGCTCAGATATGTCCTGAACTATTGTGCCTCTTATCAAGACTTTGTTGCTTTCCCTATTGTTGGATCTAGATTCCCATCTCTGAAAACCTATTTATTTTTGGATGAGGTCCTTGTGTTATATTTAGGTATGAATCAATGAGTTTCTGAAACACCAAAACATAGAGAAAATATTGGCAATTAAACATAAAATATTGTTGGAAATATTAATTAGTCGTAGATGTACATCACGTATCAGTTGACTCAATCAAAGTCCGTAGAAGTATAAATTGTGTCAAATTGTCTTAGATAATTAAGAGTGCAGATCTATCCATAGTTAAGAAGTTGAATTGTATTTATAAAGTTATTTTTTAGGTAGAGATTTATTACAGTCTTTAATGTTAGTTGGTAGCTTCCAAGAGAAGACAATTTTAGTCTTTGTATATGAAGAAGAAGAAGAATGAAAAAGAAGAAGAATGAAAAAATGTTTGTGTAAGAGAAATAGAGAGAATACATAAAGCACATAATACTAGAGAAGCATAAGAAAAACTTCGGGAAGTGTTTGAGAGCTCAAGCTCGTGTGTTTGGAATGTGGTGAGATCTGGAGCTCTATAGACGCACCTAGGTTTACTTCCTCAAACTTAAGAGCGAAGTATTTAACATGTTCTTGGCCTACAAGGTCCTTGTTGAAAAACAATGTGGTCATCAAATTATTAAGTTAATATCTGACAATGGAGGAGAATATGTTAACAACAAGTTCACTACTTTTTTCACTGAACAAGGAATCCAACAACAGCACACTATTCCATATACACCATAACAAAATGGTGTAGTTGAACGGAAGAACCACACTTTAAAATAAATGGCTAATTGTATGATCCAATCTATAGGACTAAGTCTTCAATATTGGGCTGAGGCCATAAACTGTGCAAATTACATAGTTAATCGTACACCCACTAAAATTTTACAAGGTATAACACCGGAAGAAGCATGGAGTAAAATTAAACCAGATGTAAATCACTTTCGTGTGTTTGGTTGTGAAGCATGGGCTCACATTTTGGATGAAAAACGGAAAGCATTGCAGCCTAAAAGTGAAAAGTACATATTTGTTGCATATTATGAAGATGTAAAAGGTTATAGACTTCTTCAGCCCCATTCACATGATATAATCATTAGAAGAGATGTTAAATTTGATGAAAATCTCTTGGCCTGCGAGCCTAACTTGGCGGGTGTGCCATCTTTGGTCTGCGACCGTGATTCAGCGATTGTGCCTTTTTCTTCTTCTTCTTCCAACTTCCTTGATAGGTTTCCAACTCCAGTTTCTGATGATGACGGTGATGATGAAAATCCACCTCTGATTGCTCATGTTCCTCCAATTGCACCAGTACCAATGCTTCCTCGATGGGTCTATTCAACATATGAAGTAGCTGGTGATCTTGCCAGTGATCCTAGAGATCAACGTCGAACACGTTCTTAGTTTCAGTGAGCCTCTTCTCTTTTGGCTCAAGTTTTCGAGAATCATGATTCATAAAATTTTACAGAAGCTTCAGGAAATCCAGGTTGGGATATAGCTATGGATGAATAATATCATTCCTTCATGGCGAACGATACTTGGGATCTTGTTCCTCTTCCAAAAGGAAGAAAACTTGTCAGATGTAAATGGGTCTACAGAACTAAGTATGCATCAGATGGAAGTGTTGAAAGACTTAAGGCAAGGTTAGTTGCCAAAGGTTTTTCCCAAGTTGAAGGGATTGACTACAACGAAACCTTTGCTCCAGTCGCAAAAATGAATTCCATCCACCTTGTTCGTTCCCTTTCCGCCTTACATAACTTGGAAGTCCATCAAATGGATGTCAAGTATACCTTTTTACATGGTGATTTACACGAGAAAATTTACATGGAACAACCTCCAGGATATGTTCAGGATAACTCTATCCTTCTTTGTCTCCTTAATAAATCCTTATATGGCCTTAAGCAAGCTCCTAGAGCTTGGTATGCCAAAATGGATAGATTTCTCCTTGACACTGGTTTTTCTAGATGCCATTCTGACCCCAATGTCTATACCAAGAAAGTAGGAAACCATCTCATCATACTTGTTCTTTATGTTGAT
Organism: Pseudotsuga menziesii; assembly: GCA_001517045.1. Taxonomy (NCBI): domain Eukaryota; kingdom Viridiplantae; phylum Streptophyta; class Pinopsida; order Pinales; family Pinaceae; genus Pseudotsuga; species Pseudotsuga menziesii. The sequence goes on from LPNX010113063.1 coordinate 176,685, forward strand.
AATCTTATCGTTCCTGGTAGTGACCCTAAACTTATAACCCATGTGAAATCCAGTCTCAAGAAAAATTTTCAAATGTCAGTCTTAGGCCATTTGCATTATTTTCTTGGTATCCAATTCTTGCAAAAAAAATAAGGAATCTTTCTTTCCCAGTCTAAGTATTCTTGTGACCTTCTTCATTGCTTCCACATGGAATATTGTAAACCAACCCCTTCTCCCTTCCAGTCTAGATTCAAACTTTCTGCCACTTGTACTTCCCCTCAAGTAGATGCCACCTTGTATCATCAGCTTGTTGGTAGTCTTTTATACTTGACTCATTTGCGTCCTGACCTTTCCTTTGCCATTGGTCGTGTTCCTCATTATATGCAAACTCCTCGTGAAAGTCACTGGAAAGCAGCAAAAAGAATACTTCGATATATTCAAGGTACAATTCAGTTTGGGATTCATTACAGTACAAGGGGGAAACCTTTGATGGTTGGTTTCATTGATTCAGATTGGGTCGGCGATACTGATGATCGAAAGTCTACTGCAGGTTATGTTTTCAGTCTGGGATCTAGACCTGTCACTTGGGCTTGTAAGAAACAACAAGCTCTTGCTCTTTCTTCAGCAGAAGTAGAATATCGAGCTAGAGTTAATGCCAGTCGGGAAGCTTTATGGCTTCGGCTAATCCTTTCAGAGTTTGGATTCGAGCAGCAGCTGCCTACTCCACTTTCGTGCGACAATCAAAGTGCCATCAAGCTTTCGAAAGATCCAGTTCTACATCAACGCAACAAACACATTGAGATATGCATGCACTTCATCAGAAATCTTGTTCATGACCGTGTTCTTGAAATTCTCTATTGCCCTACAGATGATCAAGTTGCAGACATCTTCACCAAGTCTCTTATAGAAGCAAAGTTTTCTAAACTTCGATCTATGTTTGGAGTTTAGGAATGTGTCCTTAAGGGGGGATAGGCTCTAATGCCTCCTTCCTTCTCCTAATAGTGTCACTTTTGTAAATCCTTCAATCCTATCCCAAGTTGTTCTTAAGGGGGGATGTTCAGATATTTAGACACTTAGGAGTTAGTTAAGATCAACTTGTGTAATATATCCATCAGGTAAAGTGTGTTTCTTTAGTATGCATTAGTATGCATTTGTAAATATTCTAATCCGACGGTCACGATATGCTCTTGACATAAAGTGATCCAACGGTTCAACTTCTCTTAGATCATACCTACCATTGATCTGTGGCTTAACACACGATTGGTCCATGATCTCTATTTAAAGAGCATAGAGGGTCCTTGGCTAGTTGATCGATTATGAGAAGCTCATGTAACTTTTCTTTTTTTGCATAATAAATTTCTCCAAGTAGCTATTTGGCTAGGGCCATGGACTGTTTTCCTCTCGAGGATTTTAAGCACGTGACAAACATCAGTGTATTGATCTGTGATCTTTTTGTGTGAAGTGGTTGCTCTAGGTGTCCCGTCTTTTGGGAGTACCCTGTGTACCGAACATTAGGGGAGTACAATATCTATCACATGTTTCATTTAAATTAATTTTTTATCCAATAAATTCGATGTTGTGTGAAAAATCACCATCTAATAGATTCTGAAACAATGTAAAAGTGGATCTTGGAACTGCATTATCAAAGAACATGAACTAGTAAGAAAACCATGTTCAATGGTGTTAGTACTTTTTTTGTTTGGTACATTTGCTTCTCATTTATGGGGTTAGTGGGTATTGACTATGAAGATGAGCTTATTTTTTATGGTTATCTTTGTTATTAATTATGTGCCCAAAATACATATTTTGGCATACCTTTTTGGCTAATTAGATTAATTTAGGATGATATACAACGATACTAGTTCTTGTATAGTTTTCTTATGTGGCTTCCTGCAAGATACTTATGAGTAGTTTCCGAGAGGAAAAAATTATTAAACATAACATTAACCATTCCTCTAACATTAAAAGGAACTCAAGACCTATGACTTGCTATGTATCAACAATTACATTTACCCAGCTTATTTATTGTTTGTTTATATATAATACTTATTATAATTAGGTTGGAGGAATGTTCTTACGACACAATTATCAAGTGTCAACTATTGCATTTATTTGATGGGTTTCCTATGCTATTTAGACACCTTTAGGTTGTGTGTTTATGATTTTTCGTCTTCTTTTGTTATTGTTTGTAGGCGCCAAGAGTTGGGTATGATCATAATGCTTATTCTTGTTAGGTTGGGTATGTTTGTAGTGCTTATTCTTATGAGATTGGATATCGTCGAAACACCTATTCCTATTGGATTAGTGTTGGCATATGCTATTAAGATAAGAAAAAGAAACCAACCTAATGCATTGGATCCTCTTTATTGAATGAAACAAGGTGGCTTGTTATCCATAGAAAAAAAACTTATTGTTATTTGGTCAGTGCCATCATGAATTCCAAGATCGTTTCCTATTCTTGGGAACACTTATGGTACCTAGAACAATTTTACTCCCATTAGGAAACAATTTTTTATATTCATAGGTTGTGAAAAATCTCATTACCTTATTTCAATTTTATACCAAATAACAAGTGCAAAATCTAATTCTATTGTAGATTGCATCTTAGTGAAGGACACCAAAGAGCTTTGATTGCAAAAGTCCTCTTTTCTGTATAATATTGGTTTTGTAATTAGAAGAAAATAAGATTAGATATAATTGTTTAACAAAGTAATTTACAACTGATCCTTTAAATTTGGAACTTTTATAAAAGCTATTTTTGTAATGTCCTAGAATTTACAACTTGACTTCCAAGTAATCTTTGCATGGTCAAATTCTCTATATTTACCAAATACTCCATACAATTATTTATTATTGGTATGTTCACTTATGAATGGTAATGAGTTGAAGGTCCAAGTCTATAGAATAACTTAGCTTCTATATTGATATGTAGAAGTTGTTAACCACCATTTTCAAATTAAGTTACTTCTTTATTTTATGAAGAAGCATGCATGCACCATCTTCTTCGTGGTGGATGGTGAGGAGAAGTTGCTTGTGTGGACCAGTTGTCTGTTGGCTCGTATGTTTTTCATGTTATTATACTCCATATCGAAGTCAACTAAGAAAAAAAGAACGGGTTCCTTTAGATGTCATATTTAGATTTTGCAACTCATTTGCCACCCTTTTGCAATGTGGAAGTGCTTACCAATTTCTACTTGGTCTTGTTGCAAGGATTTATTTTTCTATTCCATTTGTCTTTTACACACATAGAGACAATGTGTCTTTGGACCAAATAAAAGCACACTGATAGGGCCAAATAAAACTATAACGCATGTAGAAAAATTGATTATAGTTGGTAATCCTAAACGATAATAACATTTATGAGGGAAGTGAGAATTGAAATACAAGATATTGTTCTCACCAGAAATGTATTTTATGATTTTACATATGTATTTAAAGGCTACAAATTAAAGAGAATACTCTAGGTTTATTGAATTGTGAAAGTATTTTTTTGTCAATGAAGTATTTTTGTCCATCTTCAGGATTGTGACCAATATTGCCTTCACACAAAATGTTTAAGTTTTATCAAATTGATCTATTCAAAATCAAAAAATATTTTTAAAATTTAAGTGGATATGTGTAAGTTAAAAATTTATATAAATACTTAAAAAATTTATATAAAACTGTTAAATAAAAAAATTCCTTAAATTTAAAAACAAAATCTAAGTATTTTAAGATGACGCGTTGTGGTTTATCGTTATTACTTTGCACAGACCTACAGAGACTGTCATTACTATAGGAATATGTTAACTTTGCAATTCAGAAATAAAATCCCAAGGGAAATGAGAAATATTTTTTTAACATTTTGAAACTTGCTGTATACTTGGTTCTATGTTAATAAATAATTTTGAAGAAACATTCAATTACCTTTTACCTTTATAATAAGCATATTTTATACGGATCGTTTATACATGATTAAATTGTTATATATATAAAAGATGGTACATATTTAACTATTTTAGAAAATTAAAGTTTTAATATCTTATAAAATGTTATTTTGATTTTCTTATTCAACTGCTCTCAAGAACTTTTAGGAAGCAATTAGTAAGCAATTTTATTGGTAATCCCAATAAAATTAGAGCAATTAGTAAGCAATGTTATTTAATAAATAGTATTTGTTGTGCTTAATCTAGCATGAACAATGGATATAAGATTATAAATTAGAGCCTTTGTTTAATAGAAAGCTATCTTCACAATACTAAGTGGTGGGTTGTGTCTATCCTCATTCATTGACTACTTTAAAGGCTATTAGGTTGTGATTAAAAAATTGCCAAAAAAACAAAATAATAGCATGTTTAGACTCCTACATTTAAATTCCCAGGTGCATACTCGAAGCTATAAAACATCAAATAGTCTGTGACTCTGTAGTATCTGGTTTGTAGTATAGCTATCAAACAAAATATGAATGACAATTTGTTTGATGAGAGTACAGAGCATTTAATGCTTTAAGACTCTTTAAATTTTAGGTGCATAGTCAAAGCTATAGAGCATTAAATGACTTGCAGTGAATGACATTTTGTCTGTAGTGAATGGTAATCTGTCAGACAACAGCAGAGACCATTTAATGCTCTATAACTATAAAATTCTCACAGTACTTACCCATCCAAACTTTTAAACATTAATTAATCTGTAGCAGGATATTTAGTGATAGTCATCCAACAAGAAATGAAGAGCAATTTTTGAAGAGTAATTTTTCAGATGGCAGTGACATTGCAGTGCATAATGTCAAATATATTAAGGTGATAGTACAATGCTGTGAGAAAACTTTGCTGGACGCTGGCTACATTTTTTGTCTTTGTATAGAAGAAACTAGTGTCCTACTTAGCTTGTACCGATTTTCTCTTCAGATTGATTTGAAGATCAATCCGCCTTTGATATTTTCAAAGATTTACTCTCTCTAGCATATGGTCAGTTATTTTGTTTCTTCGGGGTGATATTTTCGGAATTAGGATGAGAACGATGTCTTTAGGTAAAGCCAATGGTGGTTAAGATAAATATTTTCCATATATTTTAATTAATTAAAAAAATGAAACTATATCTAACTTTAGATATGCAAAAAAAATTGAAAGGATGTATGCTTGGACACTCGTCCCTATATCCAGAATAACATCCTCCATTTATAAGTCCTTGTCGCATGTAAAGACTATTTTTTCATTATTTTTATGTAAACAAATGTAATACTTCAAGATGTTTTATTGGTGATATACCATCATAAAAATGAGGATTAAAAAATTGACAAAAAAATTTAAAAATAAATTCTATGAAAACTCCTCAAAATCTAATTGGGCAAGTTGAACACATTTCCTGCTTTTTGTTGGAGTTTTCGTCTATTTTTTCGATTCCTCTCTTGTACTGTACTACCTTAATATTTGTCTGCACCCTGTTGATATTCACCGTGTTACTGTTTTAATTGAATTTGGTGGTCTTTCACGTTTGCTCAAGCTATAGAAATTTTCAACCATATTAATAAGATTAATATTAATAACCATATTAATAAGATTAATATATTCTGAATACATTGAAATGAATATATTTGACACATTTTTCAAGATAAGAGATGGAATCTTTAGAGTACAACTACACATTCATCTAAATTTTATTTAATAGTTGTATCACCATAACCAATAGTTGTCTAATTTAGTTAATGTAATAGTTATCTAATATAACTGTTATAAGAGTTGAAGTTAAGCTAATAGTTGTAAAATGATTGGAGTTAAGCTAATAGTTGTTTTCTAATAAATAATTCAAAATTTAATATATCAACAATTGCACTTCAAGTAAAAGTAGTGATTGGACTTTGAAGTATACTTATTAAATGTTAAGGAAGCTACTTTTTAATTTTTTGAAATTATTAGTTTCGAATTTTGAACTATGTTCATAGAATCAATCTGAACAATATACTTGTCTCATTCTCGTTCATAGATGAAAATGCATAGATGGTAGTCGACCCAAAAATTCTAATATATATATGCCTATAGGCGTAAAGATATAAACACCTATTAGTGTAATTAGCTAGATGCCCAACTGTGAGATGGAGTGTATTAGGAGTTTGGAGGAGTTTATTAGGAGTTCTAACAATATTATTAGGAGTTCATCTATTACACGAGAGCACATTAGCTAGACTCTTAGATGCCAAATATACTTTGACTAAGCCTTAAGCAAATAGAATTGAAGTTAAATTAATAGTTGTAGAAACATTGGAGCTAAGCTAAGAGTTGTATTAAGCTAAGAGATGATGCCAATGAATTGAATCCATCGTTGTTTGCAAAAGGCTTCGCAAACTAAGTCAATTTCAATTTAAAACACCTAAATTACAATGCAGATTACATCTTCTTCTTGGGTTCAATGAGATTTATCAAATATGCTTGTAAAGTGGGCAATTCGGTGTCAAATATGGTCCGAATTTATTTCATTTTTATTATTCAATCTTTTTTATAAATTTTCAAATCATGATGATTCATATTGTCTAGAATCATACCAAAACCATTACGTTTATGAAGAGATGTAATGTTCGAAGAAACAACTAAACAGATCCAAAAATTTAATATATCAAAATTTAAGAAAAGGCTATCTAAGGATTAACACTATATCTGAGTTTTATATACTATGCCTTTTGGTGGAATTTTTATACTATAAATAGATATCACACATGTGGTTTCATCTCAAATACAACATTCTACTCAATATTATTAGTCCCTGCCCTCGGGCCAACAGGGACTATATGAATCGCTTTGCCGTTTTTTCTATTAAACTGCACACAAATCAAAATAATTTATCCAAAGTTTGCATTCGAACATTTTTAGTCTACAAATCATTTGAATACAACCGCTTTATCCACCTATCAATGGATTCAACCTCTTATTTGGCCTCATCTCGAGGCTATAAAAAAAATTATCAATGGTTTTCCTATGCTTTTTTGGCTTTCCATCGAAGGTATGAGCAATAGCAAAGCAATTTTGAAATAATGCTAACAAAATTGTTAGCATTACTTTCAAACATTAGTTGCCATATTGTATTAATGACGGGCAATTCATGTTAGCACATTAGCTGCCATCAAGCTCCTTTTCCATCAGCGCCTCCTTTGCCAGATGCCAAGAAGGAGCTCCTTTGCCTGATGCCAAGTGGCATGGTTCACCATGCTAGCTCCTTTGCATGTAGTGCAAGTGTCTTTTCCATTGAGAGATGGGGAAGGGAAAAGTTGTTATACGCAGGCTTAAGCTCAATTGGAAAGTCCATATACTTCTTCATGCTGCCTGGTCCAAGTCCATCTTCATGCTGCCAATGCGAGGAAGCTGCTGTTGATGCGAGGAAAGTCCATATACTTCTTCATGCTGCCTGGTCCAAGTCCATATTCATGCGGCCAATGCGAGGAAGCTGCTGTTGATGCGAGGAAAGTCCATATACTTCTTCATGCTGCCTGGTCCAAGTCCATCTTCATGCTGCCAATGCGAGGAAGCTGCTGGATCCACAATCAAGCAACCCAATAACAAAGAAACCCACTAACAAAGGTAACAACAACTCTGTCACAAATTGCAGTCAAAATTATCGTAGAAAACTGGTTACAATATCAAAAAATTTCCTTGTACAGAACATAAACTAATCTACTTCAAAAGTTTTAGCCTCAGATTAAAAGCGGGCATTGATGTTTAGGGATCGACACTCGATTACAGCCTGCTCATGTCTACCTTTTTTTAAATAGGTATTATATTCTCATACTATCTGTTCAACCACATCATTATTTCAATAACCCATTTTTCTGTCTCATAATATGGCATTGACTGGGAAGCTACTTAGCATGTGCATAAAGGTTCATCACTAGCATGCTGTCTCAAATCGTCTTTATCAATTGACTGTGATATGTCCTACACAAAGAAGGCTTCTTTAAAATGTCACTGACTTCAACAATATTTAGCCTTCGAGATCGCTTGCCAACAAACATGAATGATTTTGACTAAGCCCTACCGCTTGCCTATTTGTTAGGGCGCTGAAGAAAGGACCGCACCCGAAAGAAAATGCGCCGCAGATCCCTGACACTGGATACATGGTGAGCTGCTGCTAGCCTATATCGAGGGATAAAGCATGTTGTTCTTGCTGTTCATCCCTACATATTCCATTCAATATGCATCTCCCAACATCACATCCGGACTCATCATTCAACGATTTTCGTCCATCTGATTCGCCTGATCTTAAGTATATTTATATTGTTACATTCGGGTTTGACTAGGGAAAAAAGCCTTTCCCTTTAGTCGAGCGCGCTTCGCGCTTCTAAATTAGATGGTTTGGATCTCCAACTCCACTCCAGTAGCTGAAAACAGCCCCAGCGAACTCCGGAACCCACAGGAAGAAACGAACGGTAGACCACACAGGAACGAACGCCATAAAAAAAAGGTCCTACGGTGCTTGCGCTTCCGAGGGGAAGGAGCGGGGAAACACACTGCCGCAATTGCAAGAAGGGGAAACCCAATGCACAAAGAAGAATAGATGATAAGAGGAACATAGTCGCTCGACCAAAGGGAGAGGAGATACCCCTCACTGAACAAGGAACGTAGGAAAGCTATTGGAAGAGCTTCAGCGAGGGGAGCTATTGGTCGGAGGAAAGCTATTGACTGAGGACGGTGAATTACCAAGGACGGAGGGGAGAGAGGGTGAGCCGTGGAACTAGGCCGAAGGGCGTACCTCTTCATGTTGCGAGTTCAAGTCCAAATTGCTGCAGGAGATGACGAAAAGACGGCCTGTGCTACCAGATATGAAGTTCACGGGAAATCTCCATACTTTTCTGTTCGTCAATTCCACCAGAATGTTTCATGTTCTTGAATCGTTGTCGCCCAGACGTCACTATCATTTTTACACGCCTCAAAGTCATGCTCTACCGCTAGCAACTGCTTCTGCATTGATAGCTGAGGCTGAGAAATGAAGGATGCAGAGCTGAGGCTAAGAAATGAAGGATAGAGCATCCTGACGTTGGCTCTGTGCATCAAATACCCAGAGATTCTGCGCCTACAAAACCTCACAATCTTTAGGATCAGCGATAATTTCATTTTCTTTAAGGGCGGTGAAGATTTGACAAAAAACTTGAGATATCGTTGACAACAAGAGGCTGTTGTTGGCAGGTGTGATGCATCTTCCAGCCGTTACAAGACTCCCCACTTTCCTCCACCGTCAATCGCTGGTGGTGACAGATAACTGGTTACATATGTAGAAACGGCTACGTGTCTCCCATGCTAGCACATTTAGTTGACAATTGTTTAACAACATGTTAATAAACAATAGTGCATTGAACAAGCATCCGTGTGTTATACGTCGTTTATTTCATTCAAAAATATGCTAAAATATGCTAGTTATTAGCAAATGCCTTACTTTGTTGTGGGAAAATATAAAATAATTGTATGGTATAGATTTGGTGCTTTTACCAAAGCACCATAAACACTGAATTACTCGTAGCAGTGCCGCCCTTCTGCAAGAGCAGATCCCCCACCCATAGGCTTAAGTGCAAATATTGCTCCAAGTAGCCGCCATGCTCCTCGCTCACTGCTGTGGTGATAGTACGCATGACCGAGACAGCGGCACGCAGGGACTTTATTCACAGTCTCGTCGTAATGTATTTAAGGGTTCGGCGTGTAAGGATAGTCAAGCCACTTATTAGCGCCAGCAGCTTTATAAATTGAGTCAACCTCGATTTGTAGCGATTTCTTTCTATTTAGAGTGTCATTATTTATTTGCTGTTAATAATTAGGGTTATTTCGGTTCCGTGCCTTGCCTTTGATTGGCACTACGATAAGAGCCTGCTTAGGATACATTGAGATCAATCTCCCAATATGGGTAGAGGGTTCAGAGCCTTTGATAAACTGTTGGAGCCTTATGCGTAGAAAGAGCTTTGGAAATGAAACAAACAATTCTCTGAGGCAGGGCACTTAAAAATAAAGCTTTAAAAGTTTATAGAACAATGAAGTTAAGTCTTAGCTTTCAGAAATGTTGAAACTATATCCACATCTTTTATGTACTTTATCTTTCAATTTGTAAATTTAGCTTTAAAGCATCTAACAACGTAGGAATACAAATCCCTAAACTTTATAGAACAATGAAGTCAAATACGAATCCCTAGTCCTCAGACTTACTCTCCAGTGCTTTAGCAATCCCTAGGCAGGGACTTAGTTGCTTTGCAACTTTTCCTTGTTTAAATTTAAAATGTTGTTCCTTTTTCAAACCTTAAGACTATTTTCTAGCCGACTTGTAACCAAGGTAAATTTGAAATGTCCGCATTTATGGGTCTCAAACATTGGCTTGTTATAGCGTGATGCGTCTTCTTGGCCTGTTATAGCATGACGTGTCCTCTTTCCAATTCCACAAGTCTAACCTAATTTTGATGTGTGAGTAAAAAGTTATTATGAATTTTCCAACACTTCTTATTTTGTGTCTTTTCAAATGAACTTAATTTTTTTTGTCCTTTTAGAAGAATGAACTTAAATGGTCTTCTGTGTGTTTAATATTTTGGATCTGAGTCTAAAAAGTCTACCAAAGACACTATGGTCCATATTTTTTTTTATGCAACAGGTCTCACTCAATTTGGATCTCGCATGCCCTAGATATGACATTTTTTTCATAAAACACTTTTTAGACTAGTCAAAAACCCTATATTCTGTTAAATTCAAGAGATGCATTCAGATAATGAGACAATTAATAACAACACTAGAACACTAGCATTTCATGTGGTAAAACCCCAACATGGGGAAACATCCACATGCAAAGTATTGAAGCTCATTAATAGAGAAAGAGAGATTACAAAACGGTCTCAACCTCACAGACAACTCTCTACATTGTGCATCCCAACCATACACTATATACTTCATGAATTTAGTTACATGAGTAAACCGTTGCCGATTATGCCCATTATGAGAAACTTCCCGTAAACATCCGTAATGAGAAAACTCCCATAAACAAATTAGATTAGTTGTCATTTAACAATCTCCACCTTGACAACAAAACTTACAAGAACTTTTCCCAAGACTATTTATCACATTTTCTTCAAACCAAGAGAAGCTACACACCAACGTAACTTCTCTAACAATACAGGTTTTGTGAACATATCTGCACTATTTTCTTTAGTATGGACCTTTTTCAGATCTACTCCACCTTCACTAATGGCTTGTCTTACAAAATGATATTTTACATCAATATGTTTAGTCTTACTATGATAAACAGGATTTGTATCCAAATGAATAGCACTTTGACTGTCACAGAAGACATGCACACTGTTCTGTAACCTTCCAATTTCTCTAAGCAGACCTCTCAGCCAAATTGCCTCTTTGCAAGCATGTGAGGAAACAATGTATTCAGCCTATGTCATGGATAAAGCAACTGTGTCTTGAAGCTTTGACATCCAACTTATAGCTCCACCTACAAGAGTAAAGACATAACCTGAAGTAGACCTTCTCTTGTCCAAATCACCTGCGAAATCTGAATCAACAAAACCACACACAGAATCACTGTTATTATTAAAGGTGATTCAATAGTCACTTGTGCCTCTTAAGTACCGAAGCACCCATTTCAATGCATTCCAATGTTCTTTTTTTGGATTTGCCATGTACTTACTAACAACATCTACTGCATGTGAAATATCAGGTCTAGTACACACCATTGCATACATCAAACATCGTAATTTTAACACTTCCAACCCCAACAGTTTTACATGAATGATTGTCTCCTAAAAGAACTTTTCCATCATTAACTATTTGATGGAGTAATAAGAACACTTACAGATGTTAGACATGTACCTAAGTAAAAGAAAAATTTAATTTCTTTGGGAGTATTGAATGCTTGTGGTCATAAGTTTACAGGTTTTAATGGAACTCTAAAAGTTTCCAAGGGTGCTTTAGTGGTCATGAAGGCACAGAGGACATGAAACCTTTACAAAGTGGTTGGAAGAACGCAAGTTAATGGTACTGCATTATTATCTGAAGAAGAATCAGGACCCACTCAGCTATGGCATCAGCATCTTGGCCATATGAGTGAAAAAGGGCTTCAAGTATTAATGAATCGTAAATTGCTTCCAAACTTGAAAAATCTGAATTTTATGTTTTGTAAACATTGTATATATGGAAAGCAGTGTAGACAAAAGTTTAAAGTAGGTAGTCATGTAAGTAAAGGTGTACTTGACTATGTTCATTCTGATGTATGGGGTCTGTCTCCTACTGTTTCATATGGAGGAGCAAAATATTATGTATTATTTGTAGATGACTTTTATAGAAAGGTTTGGGTCTATGTCCTTAAAAGAAAAGTTGATGTGTTTAATACGTTTAAACAATTTAAAGTGATGGTTGAAAAAAGAACTAGTAGGACAATCAAGTGTTTAAGGACGAATAATGGAGGTGAATTTACTTCTTTGGAGTTTGAAAAATATTGTAAAGATGAATGGATCGTTAGACACAAAACAAATGTATACACTCCTCAGCAAAATGGCATTGCAGAACGCATGAACAGGACTCTTTTAGAAAGAGCAAGGAGCATGCTAAGTAATGCTAATTTGGGGAAAGAGTTGTGGGCATAAGCAGTTTCTACTACTTGTTATCTTATAAATCGGTCACCTTCAATGGCAATAGATTGTAAAATTTCGGAAGAGGTATGGACAAATCACTCTTGTGATTATTCAAATTTGAAAATCTTTGGTTGTGAAGCTTATGCACTTACTCCTAAAAATCAGCGTTCTAAGTTAGACCCTAGATCAAAGAAGTGCATCTTTGTTGGTTATGATGATGTTATGAAAGGATATAGGTTGTGGGATCCTACTGCCCACAAAATTGTCATTAGAAGACATGCAATTTTTTATGAATCTTCTCTAATTAAATCCGAAAGTGTAAGAGTTGATTTGAAACAGGAACATGCAATATCAAAACAACTAATTCAGTTGGAGAACCAATCTTCTAATGACTCAAAGAAACAAGAAGAAGTTTCTGGTGAGAGAGCAGTCATAGAAGAGGAAGAAATTCAAGAAATTGTGGAAACCCCACAGCCTACGTGACCAAGAAGATCATTAAGGGAGAGAAAACCTCCTAAGAGGTATACTGATTTTGTTTCATTTGTTTTATTTACTGATGATGGAGAACCTTCTTGTTTTCAGGAAGCCATTGATTGTATTGACAATGCAAAGTGGAAGGTGGCAATGAAAGAAGAGATGGATTATCTGGAGAAAAACAAGACATGGGAATTGGTTAAACTCCCCAAAGATAGAAAAATGGTTGGGTGTAAATGGGTCTTCAAATCGAAAAAAGGAGTTGATGGTAAGGTTGAAAGGTACAAAGCCGGATTGGTCGCAAAAGGGTACTCTCAGATGGAAGGTATAGATTATCATGAGATTTTTTCACCAGTCGTTAAGCTTGTATCTATCCGTGTTGTGTTAGCATTAGTTGCATTAGTTGATTTGGAGTTAGAGCAACTAGATGTTAAAACAACTTTCTTACATGGAGATTTAGATGAGGATATTTATATGGAACAACCATCAGGTTTTGTACAACATCAGAAAGGTAGATTAGTTTGCAAGCTGAAGAAATCATTGTATGGCCTGGAACAATCGCCCAGGAAATGGTACAAGAAGTTTGATTCTTTCATGGTGAGCCAAGGATATACTAGGAGTGAGTATGATCATTGTTTATACTTCAAAATATTGAATGATATATTAATTATCTTAGTATTGTATGTTGATGATATGCTTATTGTGAGCAAAAACATGGACGAGATTAACAGGTTGAAGGCTCAGATGGCTAGGAATTTTGATATGAAGGATCTTGGAGCTGCAAAACAAATCTTGGGTATTGAGATACACAGAGACAGGAAAAATGGTAAGCTCATCTTTTTGCAGGAGAAGTATGTTGAAAAAATACTTGAAAGATTCGAAATGAATATGTCAAAGCCTGTGAATGTTCGTTTTCCTTCCCATTTTAAACTTTTGTTCAAGTTTATGTCCTAGTAGTGCTGAAGAAATGGATTATATGTTTCATGTACCATATGCCAATTCAGTAGGATGTTTGATGTATGCAATGGTGTGTACTAGACCTGATATTTCACATGCAGTAGGTGTTGTTAGTAAGCACATGGAAAATCTAGGAAAAGAACATTGGAATGTAGTGAAATGGGTGCTTCGGTACTTAAGAGGCACAAGTGATTATTGTATCACCTTTAATAGTAATAGTGATTCTGTGTGCGGTTTTGTTGATTCAGATTTCGTCGGTGATTTGGACAAGAGAAGGTCTACTTCAGGTTATGTCTTTACTCTTGCAGGTAGAGCTATAAGTTGGATGTCAAAGCTTCAAGACACAGTTGCTTTATCCACGACATAGGCTGAATACATTGCTGCCTCACATGCTTGCAAAGAGGCAATTTGGCTGAGAGGTTTGCTTAGAGAAATTGGAAGGTTGCATAACAATGTGCCTGTCTTCTGTGACAGTCAAAGTGCTATTCATTTGGCTACAAATCATGTTTATCATAGTAAGACTAAGCATATTGATGTAAAATATCATTTTGTAAGACAAGCCATTAGTGAAGGTGGAGTAGATCTGAAAAAGGTCCATACTAAAGAAAATAGGGTAGATATGTTCACAAAACCTGTATTGTTAGAGAAGTTACGTTGTGTGTAGCTTCTCTTGGTTTGAAGAAAAGGTGATAAATAGTCTTGGGCAAAGTACTTGTAAGTTTTGTTGTCAAGGTGGAGATTGTTAAATGACAACTAATCTAATTTGTTTATGGGAGTTTTCTCATTAGGGATGTTTACGGGAAGTTTCTCATAACGGGCATAACCGGCAACGGTTTACTCATGTAACTAAATTCATGAAGTATATAGTGTATGGCTGGGATGCACAATGTAGAGAGTTGTCTATGAGGTTGAGACCATCTTGTAATCTCTCTTTCTCTATTAATGAGCTTCAATACTTTGCCCATGGATGTTTCCCCATGTTGGGGTTTTACCACATGAAATGCTGGTGTTCTAATGCTGTTATTAATTGTTTAATTATCTGAATGTGTCTCTTGAATTTAACAAGTGGAAAGTTTCTCATAATGGGCATAACCACCAACGGTTTACTCATGTAACTAAATTCATGAAGTATATAGTGTATGGTTGCGATGCACAATGGAGAGAGTTGTCTGTGAGGTTGAGACTGTCTTGTAATCTCTCTTTCTCTATTAATGAGCTTCAATACTTTGCCAATGGATGTTTCCCCATGTTGGGGTTTTACCACATGAAATGCTGGTGTTCTAATGCTATTATTAATTGTCTGATTATCTGAATGTGTCTCTTGAATTTAACAAGTGGTATCAAAGCTGGAGTGTTGAAAGAGATCTTGTGATAAAATCCCTGCTAGCTGTGAACATTGTTTGTTGTTGCCAAAAGACCCACAGAGAAGCACTAAAGAGGACTGCTCTGCATTTGCGGGAGAAGAGCCAGCGCTTCCTACCTGTGGAGGATTGTTGCTGCCAGAATCATTACTGAAGACTGGCCCGGTGGAGAAGTGACTGCTATGAAGAAGGAAACGGTGCTGAAAATGATAGATAATCGTTGTCGACGTGTGAAGTGAACATTACTCCTGTGGAGAGGTAGAAAAACAGCGTGAAAGCCGGATCCATTTGTATTTTAATTCCTAGATGCAGTGGAGGAAGAAGAGCCAGTACTGCCGCCTGTGCTGCCTGGGAAGTGAAGCTACAGTTGCAAAGTGGTAAACTTTATTAAGTATAAGTTTTGGAGCCGTATGATGGAAGCCGTATGGAGATAAGACAATAATAATAAAAATACTTTGAGAAATTTTTTTTGTTTTGTTATTATTGGAAGTATTTGGAATATATATATTTATATATTTTTTGGCAGGCTGAAATTGGAAGTTTTGGAATAATATAAAAGTTTGGATATATATATTTATTTCCAATATATGAAAAAAAAGGGAATAACTAGCAGTGATATATACAAACCAATCTTTATGAGGAAAGATATGGTGCAAAGCACCAGAATCTAATAACCATTCCTCATTACATTCAGAAATAGTACAAACATATAAGACCTCATCAATCATACCTGAATCAGAAGACTTAACTGAGTTTGCCTTTGACTTGGAGTCATCATTCTTGGATTCTTGTCTCTTCCAACAGTCTTTCTTGAGATGACTAGTTTTGTTGCAATACCAACATTTTAATTTACTCTTTCTGCCCTTTGACTTAGACCTAGAAGTACCTCTTGACTTTTCTCTTTTCTCCCTGGAACGACCTCTAACAACCAAAGATTCTAGCGAAGAGGTTTCAAGACTGGTTTTCTTCATTAATTCCTCAGACAATAATGCTCCAACATTGTCAAATTCTAAAGTATCGGTTGTACTAAGGCTAATGGAAGAAACTACTTGACCCCAAGACTCAGGTAAAGTACACAAAAGATTCACTGCTTTATCTTCATCGTCAATTTTAACATCCATACTACTCAACTGGAAAATAAGAGTGTTAAAAACATTTAAATGATCTGCAATTTTCGTACCTTCTTTCATTATCATACCATACAACTGTCGCTTCAAGTAAATTCTAGTTGTTACTGATTTGGTCATATACAGACTTTCTAGTTTGTTCCACAGGCTTGTTGCTGATGTTTCTCCAATAATGTTAAATAACACATCATCTGCAAGACATAAACGAATTGTGCTTAGCTCTTTGGCATCTAGATCCTCCCATTCATCATCTGTTATGGTGAGAGGTTTTTTCCTTTTCCCATCTAAAGCTCTCTGTAACCCCTGCTGAACTAATAAATCTTGCATCTTTAACTTCCAAAGTTCAAAATTGTTTTTAGCATTAAATTTTTCAATCTCAAACTTCATGCTAGACATCTTTGAACAATAATTTAAACTTTTCAATTTCAAACTTTTAAATTATTTTCACCCCAAACAACACTCCAATACTATATTCTTCAAACTATAATTACTGGCTTGAATGTCTTATATATTATATATAATTTAAACTTTCAACCTTTAGATTATATATATCACTGCTAGTTATTCCCTTTTTTTCATATATTGGACATAAATATATATATCCAAACTTTTATATTATTCCAAAACTTCCAATTTCAGCCTTCCAAAAAATATATAAATATATATATTCCAAATACTTCCAATAATAATGAAAAAAAATTCTCAAAGTATTATTATTATTATTTTCTTATCTCCATACGGCTTCCATCATATGGCTCCAAAATTATATTTAATAAACTTTACCACTTTGCGGCTGTAGCTTCACTTCCTAGGCAGCATAGGCGACAGTACTGGCTCTTCTTCCTCCACTGCGTCTAGGCAGTAAAATACAAATGGATCTGGATTTCACATTTTTTTTCCACCTCTCCACAGGAGCAATGTTCACTTCACACGCCGACAATGATTATCTATCATTTTCAGCACCGCTGGCTTCTTCACATCAGTCCCTTCTCCACCGGGCCAGTCTTCAGTAATGATTCTGGCAGCAACGGTCCACCACAGGAAGGAAGCGCTGGCTCTTCTCCCACAAATGCAGATCATCCAAACAACAAATGCAGAATAGTCCTCTTCAGTGCTTCTCTGTGGGTCTTTTGGCAACAAAAAACAACGTTCACAGCCAGCAACGATTTTATCACAATATCTCTTTCAGAACTCCAGCTCTGATACCACTTGTTAAATTCAGGAGACACATTCAGATAATCAGACAATTAATAACAGCATTAGAACACCAGCATTTCATGTGGTAAAACCCCAACATGGGGAAATATCCACGGGCAAATTATTGAAGCTCATTAATAGAGAGAGAGATTACAAGATGGTCTCAACCTCACAGACAACTCTCTACATTGTGTATCCCAACCATACACTATATACTTCATGAATTTAGTTACATGAGTAAAGCGTTGCCGATTATGCCCGTTATGAGAAACTTCCCATAAACATCCGTAATGAGAAAACTCCCATAAACAAATTAGATTAGTTGTCATTTAACATATTCCACAAAATATCTCGAAACTTCAAAATTTGAAAATTGGAAAACATCTAGTTTTCAGACCTTTTTTCTAGATGGGTTTCGAGTCTTGTTTTCTAAAACCTTCCATACAAAAAATTATTGCAAAAATTCCAAGATGACTCGTTTTGAAGAAAACAACCTTGACGAAAGAGCTCTAATACCAAATGTTAAGCAACAAATTTCCAAAAGAGCATGAAAAGAGAAGAAATATACTAGAAATATTACTCCATGCCTTAATAATGAATAGCTGAGATGAATACCAAGCTTCTTCGAGGGGGGAACCTCCTTATACAATGTGCTAAGTACACAAGACAAGACAAGATGCTCCAAATGAAAAGGTCTCCTTACTATATATAGGAGACTAAGAGGTACAATTCAAACTAACTAACCCAAGCCAATGTAACTAATATAACCATACTAATGATAATTACAACTGATGGACTAAGCCGACGTCAAAACTAATGTAATGTGACCAATATAAGGGGAAATGCACCCACATTTAGGACTTAACAGATTTCTAGGTTTTTAATAAGCTCATATTAATTAGCTGGTGGCACCCTACATACATGAAACTCATCTAGCAGTAAAAAAATGTATCTATTAATATTTATTGTACAATAAGGTTTTTATGCATGTATTGCAAATTTTCCCATTATATCATAACATCATAACAATATCAAGCAATATGTTCGAAGAAAATGCTTCATGAATGGTGTCTTCTACAGAAAAATCTAAGGTTGTACATCCTTTCTAGCGAGACTGTATAATTATCGTTATATATAACTTTGTAATGAATTAATATTAATAGTTTGGGGAGTACAATATCTATCACATGTTTCATTTAAATTATTTTTTAACTCAATTAACTTCGATGTTGTGTGGATTCTCACCATCTAATAGGATCTGAAACAATGGAAAAGTAGATCTTGGAGAACATTGCATTATCAAAGAACATGAACTGGTAAGAAAACCATGTTCAATGGTGTTAGTATTTTTTTGTTTAGTCCATTTGCTTCTCATTTTAGGGGTTAGTGGGTATTGACAATGACAATGAGCTTATTTGTTATGGTTATATTTGTTATTAATTATGTGCCCAAAATACATATTTTGGTTAATTGGAGTAATTTAGGATGATATACAACGATACTAGTTCTTGTATAGTTTTCTTATGTGGTTGCTTGCAAGATACTTATGAGTAGTTTCCTAGTTTAAAAAATTATTAAACATAACATTAACCAAAATAGTTTCGTAGAGGAAAAATTTATTAAACATAACATTAACCATTCCTCTAACATTAAAAGGAACTCAAGACCTATGACTCACTATGTATCAACAATTACATTTACCCACCTTATTTATTGTTTGTTTATAATAATTCTTATTATAATTAGGTTGGAAGAATGTTCTTACGACACAATTACCAAGTTTCAACTATTGCATTTATTTGTTGGGTTTCCTATGTCATTTAGACACCTTCAGGTTGTGTGTTTATGATTTTTCATTTCTTTTGTTCTTCATATTCTTTTGTTATTTGTTGGGTTTCCTATGTCATTTAGACACCTTCAGGTTGCGTGTTTATGATTTTTCATTTCTTTTGTTCTTCGTATTCTTTTGTTATTGTTTGTAGGTACCAAGAGTTGGGTATGATCATAATGCTTCTTCTTGTTAGGTTGGGTATGATTGTAGTGCTTATTCTTATAAGATTGGATATGCTTGAAACACCTATTCTTATTGGATTGGTGTTGGCATAGGCTATTAAGATACGAAAAGGAAACCAACCTAATGCATTGGATCCTTTTGGTTGAATGAAACAAGGTGGCCTATTATCTATAAAAAATAAGCTTATTGTTATTTGGTCAGTGCTAACATGAATTCCAAGATCGTTTCCTATTCTTGGAAACACTTATGGTACCTGGGACAATTTTCCTCCTCTTAGGAAACAATTTTTTATATTCATAGGTTGTGAAAAATCTCATTACCTTATTTCAATTTTATTGCAAATAATAAGTCCAAAATCTAATTCTATTGTAGATTGCATCTTAGTGAAGGACACTAAAGAGATTCGATTGCAAAAATCCTCTTTTTGTATTGGTTTTGTAATTCTAGAAGAAAATAAAATTTGATGTAATTGTTTAAGGACATAATTTACAACCGATCCTTTAAATTTGGAACTTTTATAAAAGCTATTTTTGTGATGTCCTAGAATTTACAATTTGAATTCCAAGTAATCTTTGCATGGTGAAATTCTCTATATTTACCAAATGCTGCATGCAATTATTTAGTGTTGGTGTGTTCACTTATGAATGGTAATGAGTTGAAGGTCCAAGTCTATAGAATAACTTAGCTTCTATATTGATATGTAGAAGTTGTTAACCACCATTTTCAAATTAAGTTAGTTCTTTATTTTATGAATAAGCATGCATGCACCATCTTCTTCGTGGTGGATGGTGAGGAGAAGTTACTTGCATAGTGTGTGGACCAGTTGGTTGTTGGTTCAATATGTTTTTCATGTTATTATACTCCATATCGAAGTCAACTAACAAAAAAAGAACAGGAACCAAACTCTGCTGTTGGGAAATCCAGTTGGAGATTTTTGAGATTTTGGAGAGCCGGTTGGAGATTTTTGAGTTGCAGATCAATTCATACTGATTTGAGCTGCATTTTTAGTGGAGTTCCAAATAAAATCGAATTGTTCTGTGCAGACCAATTATCAATTTCACCACCATCAACGCAGGCAGAAACGAAGGCCACCCACATCATTCTAACACCCTTCAAATTTTTTGATTGGAAGGCAGAGATGGTGATTCAACTGAGAGCCAAGGGGATTTTTAGAGTTACCATGGGCACTAAAGTGGAACCAAACTCTGCTGTTGAGAAAGCCAAGTATTTCAACAAGTTGGATGAGGCATATGGATTGTTGTGCCTGAGCATCTCAAGAGAGCTTCTGTTCCACCTTAACAGTTTGACATCACCAAAAGAGGTTTGGGAAAAACTAGAATCTCTATTTGGAAAAACTAATGAGCTACATGGTCACCAGCTTGAGAATGAGCTTATTAGCTTGAGTCCAACTCACTATGACACAATCCAAGACTTCTTCACCAAGTTCAAATCACTTGCGTTGCAGTTAAAATAATGTGGGATTGAGAAAAAGGAAGATCAACTGATCTTGTCAATACTTTCGAAGTTGGGGCCAGAGTTCTCAGTCTTTGTGAGTACATTCCACTCCTACAAGTTAACACTTCGAAACTGGAAAATTCCCAGTCTGGCAAATTTCATGGAGTCACTCACTCAAGAGAAGAACAAATTGGTCCAAATGGTCTCCATCAAGACTAAGGATCAAGCTCTAGCAGTGGGAGTTTCAAATTCTTGAAAGGGAAAGCTCAAGTCCAAGAATTCGATGCTGCCAAAGAAGAAGAAAAACCCAGAAAAATCTAAATTCAGTGATGCAAGTTCGAATCCTTCCAAGGAGAAGGACAAGAAGGGAAAAGAGAAGGCCAAATGCACCTATTGCCACAAGGGATGGCATCCAGAGAGCTCATGTATGAAAAATACCATTAACACAATGGCGCAGCTACTAGAGAAGAACAACATTCCAGTCCGTGACAGCGCAAGGAAGAAGGATGGCAATTCCAGTTCAAATGAGAGAAAGGAGAAATGTCATGCTTTGGTGGTAGGTACTTCTAACTCTTCATCCTTTATCATTGATTTGGGGGCTTCTAGGCATATGGTATCCAAGAAAGAGCTCTTCTCCTCCATGATTTTGAATGTTGTCCATACAGTTCGAATGGGGGATGATTCAGAAATCCAAACCAAGGGGATTGGGAGGATTGATTTAGAGCATGGATATTTTAGTGAAGTATTGTATGTACTAGATCTTGCAGCAAATTTTCTGTCAGTATATCAAATGACCCATACAGGATAGACAAAGAGAGTGGCCTTCACTTCTCACATGGTAGAGATTTCTTAAATCTTAACAGACCAAGTTATTGTAGTTGGGTATATTGATCATCATGAGAGGATGTACAAGTTTTCAAACTTACTCCCCACATGTAGTGATCAAGCACTTCACTCACATGTCAATGAAGTTTCCAAACTATGGCATGAGAGGTTTGGCCACATGAATTATAGGTATCTTCAAATGTTGCATAGAGAAGAAATGGTGGAAGGACTTCCACAAATCCAGTCATCAACTGGAGCATGTATTGGATGTGTGATTGGGAAGCATCTTGAGCAGAGCTTTGAGAAGGGGAAGGCAAGGAGGGAAACACAACCACTTGGGTTGGTGCATTATGATTTGATTGGTCCACTACCCACTCCTTCATATGGTTGATGTAGGTATGTACTTACATTCATAAATTACTACTCTCGTTTTTGCTGGGTGTATTTTCTGAAACTGAAATATGAGGTGTTTGAACAACTCAATATTTGGAAAGCACTTGTAGAAAATCAGAGTGGGGAGAAGATCAAAGTCGTTAGGACTGATAATGGAAAGGAATATGTGAACAAGAACCTACGACAACTTTGTAAGGAGTGTGGCATCCAAATGCAACACTCAACTCCCTACACACCATAGCAAAATGGTGTGGTTGAGAGGAAGAATAGATTTCTCAAAGAGATGGGAACTTGCATGATAGAGGTAAGGGATCTTAATCCCAAGCTATGGGCTGAAGCCATCAGTGGTGCTGCTCACATCCAAAACAAAGCCTTCCATAAATCAATGAAAGGAATGACCTTTTACGAGGCATGGTTTGGTCAAAAGCCAAATGTCTCAAATTTCATAATTTTCGGGACAAAAGCATGGGCTAGAATTCCTTTTGAGAAGAAGAAAGCCTTGAAACCACAAAGCAAGGAGTGCCTCAGGGTTGGATATGGTGAGGACACCAATGGGTACAAGATCTTTGACACTTATACTTGCAAGACATTTGTTGAGAGAAGTGTGAAATTTGAAGAAGAGCCAATTCCAGATTTCGAACTTGCACCGGGGGAATGCTCCTCTCCTCAACCATTCGAAGATGTAAGTGATGATGAATGCTTTGTTTTCTCTGATATTTCTGATAAAAATGTTGTTGAAGATGATATTGTTGTAGATGACTCACCATATAGGCCCAAGTGGGCTGAAAAAATTGTACAAGCAACTGGGGAATTGACAAGCAATCCCCATGAGCCTAGGAAGACTAGATCACAAACTAGTAAACCTTCCTTTGCAAGTGATAGTGCTCTTCTAAGCACTGTTATATGTTGTTTGGGTTTGATCCTCAGACATATCAGCAATATTGTATTGACCCTAGATGGAAATCAGCAATGGAAGATGAATTTCAGTCCCTCCAAGAGAACAATACATGGGAATTGGTTCCCCTTCCTCTCGAGAGGAAGGTTGTTCAATGCAAATGGATTTTCTGGACCAAACTTGCTGCTGATGGTTTTGATCTAAAACATAAGGAAAGATTAGTTGGTAAGGGATATTCTCAGGTCCATGGTGTTGATTACACAGAGACCTTTGCTCCGGTTGCAAAGATGGACTCAATAAGACTAGTTCTAGCACTGGTAGCTAGTAAAAATTGGGAAGTTCACCACATGGATGTAAAGAGTGCATTCTTGCATGGTGAGCTGTAGGAAGAAATCTATATTTATTAGCTTGAAGGTTTGCAAGAGGATCCTTCATTGGTATGTAGGCTTAAAAAATCAATGTATGGACTCAAGCAAGCCCCTAGGGCTTGGTATGCACAAGTGGATGCTTTCTTGCTTTCAATTGGCTTCACTAGATGCAAATCAAACCCTAATGTGGATTTTCAGCAACATGATGGTATTTTGCACGTCATTGTTCTTTATGTTGATGATCTTCTTATTACAGGTAGCTGCACCAATTTAATTGGCCAAATTAAGTCATCTTTGCACAGTGATTTTCCATGACAGACCTAGGATTGCTAAGGCAATTTTTAGGCTTGGAAATTGAGCAAAATGGTAAGGGAATCATGCTGAGTCAGCCATAGTATGCTTCAGACCTGCTAAAGAAGTTTAACATGGCTGAGTGTAAGGCAGCCAAGTCTCCATTTCTTTCTGGTTTTAAAATGCATGAATTTGGCAATTCTCCATTGGTAGATTTTACACTCTACATGCAACTAGTGGGCAACTTGCTCTACCTCACTCACACAAGAATTGATTTGTCTTATGTTGTGAGTGGTGTAGAAATACATATGCACCGACCACATGAGCTCCATTGGAGAGTAGCAAAGAGAATTCTTCAAGATGTCCAGGGAACCAAGAACTTTGGGGTGCACTACACAGCTAGTTCCTCACTTCAACTAGCTGGATTTTCTGATTCAGATTGGGTCGATGATCCAACTAACAGGAATTCAACTTCAAGTTTTGTCTTCACGTTTGCTGAAGGTCCCATTTGCTGGTCAATTAAGAAACAACACAACATTTCACTTTCATCAGCAGAGGGCAAGTACAAGGCAGCAGTCAATGCTGCTACACAGTGGTTTTCGTTGTAGGGAATTCTTTGGGAGTTTGGTGTCACAATTGATTCTCCAACCAACATTTGGGTGGACAATCAGAGTGCCGTGAAGATATATACTGATCTAGTACAAAGGAAGAGGACAAATCACATAGAGAAACACATGCATTACATACGGGGCTTATTGCATGACAGGGTGATCTCACTGCAGTATTGCCCATCCACCGAGCAAACTACTGATATTTTTACCAAGGATTTCACTAAGAAGACCTTCGCTTACCTGAGATATTTGCTTGGGGTGAGTGAAGGATGGTAATTTTTTGTTATATTATTATAGGTCCAGCCCCATGTCCATTCTTGAGGGAAGGTTTTTCTCATGAGGTTTTCCTTCTTTTCCTCGGTTCACATGGACAAATAAAATTGTAATTTCTGAATTATGTATTTGAGGTGACTTGAGCCATTGTTGCCAAGGCCTCCATCATTTCTAGTGCACTCCCATACATTGGATGTGGTCAACTAATTTGACTTGGAGTGCTAGAGTGGGATTTTGCCCAAATTTGGCCTGATTTTGTGCATTAAATGCTGCATTGAGACTCTAAACCACCCATATTTCCACACCGACGCTGTCCAAGGTGTAATCATTGACCCACAACACATCATCCATGCCAACTCAGCAATTCATGGCAGTTTGGGGTGATTTGGGACATGATTGGCCCACCTAGGGGGGTTTGATGCCATTTTGGCAATTTTGACTTGTATGCTCACAATTGGCTTCCAAAGCCTCACAAAACTCCTATGATGTATTATATACCTGATAATAACAAGTTTTATGGTTAGAGAGTCCGAAATTATCTTGTTTTTGTTCACATTGTGTGTGTAATTTATCTGTAATTTGATGGCTTTTGCTGATTCTTGCACCCAAATTTGATTTGTGAGCTTCACTAACACTCCTAGATTCTCATGTGGTTTGAATTACTCACTTGGTGGTTCAAATTCGTCACATGGTATCAGAGAATAGGTCTCAGGTTCAATTCCCCTGAGCTACGTCGGAGGCGAGGTGTTGGAGTATCAGTATAACCTCCAAATGGTATAACCGCGACACCTCTGGGAATATAAAACAAGTGCACTAACCACCACTCGTGGTGATAGGGCCTTGTGTTGGGTTCAAATGTTCATCAACATCTGCAGGTTTTGGTTGTGCTTACCAATTTCTACTTGGTCTTATTCCATTTGTCTTTTGCAAACATAACGACAATGTGTCTTTTAACCAAATAAAAGCACATTCATAGGGCCAAATAAAACTATAATTCATGTAGAAAAATTGATTATAGTTGGTAATCCTAAACGATAATAACATTTATGAGGGAAGTAAGAATTGAGATGCAAGATATTGTTCTTACAACAAATGTATCTTATATTTTTAAATGCTTTCCATTGCGTTCAAAATATGTTTTACGATAAATATTACATATGTATTTAAAGGCTACAAGTTAAAGAGAATACACTTGGTTTATTGAATTCGGAAATGAAGTACTTTTGTCCATCTTCCGGATTGTGACCAATATTGCCTTCACACAAAATGTTTGAGTTTTATCAAATTGATATATTTCAAAATCAAAAAATATTTTTAAAATTTAAGTGGATATGTTTAAGTTAAAAATATATATAAATGCTTAAAAATTTTATATAAAATTGTTAAATAAAAAAAATATTTAAATTAAAAACCAAAATCCAAGTATTTTAAGATGACGAGTTGTAGTTTATAGTTATTACTTTGCACAGACCTACGGCAAGGTAAGGTTCATATAAGCTATGTCCGCAACTACAGAGACTGTCATTACTATAGGAATATGTTAGCTTTGCAATTCAGAAATAAGATCCCCAGGGAATGAGATGAGATATATTTTTTTAACATTTGGAAACTTGCTGTATACTTGGTTCTATGTTAATAAATCATTTTGAAGAAACATTCAATTAGCTTTTACCTTTATAATAAGCAAAGATGGTACATATTACCTTTTACCTTTTAATTACCTTTACCTTTTACGATCATATATATATATATAAATGAAAGATGGTAACTCGAACGGTTCTTTCTCAAGAACTTTTAGGAAGCAATTACTAAGCAATTTTATTGGTAATCCCACTTGTTTCTCATAATTCCAAACAACTCAGACAATCCAAACAGTGAACGGTCATCCTTCGTTTAATAGATAATCCAAAAATGATGAATGTGGTGTATCGTTTGTGTCTTTCAATAACCGTCATCCTTTGTGTCTTTATTAGTTGTGTCTTTCAAGAAATGAAATGACAATAAATGATTGACCAAGAAATGAATGACAATAATGATTGTCATTCATTTCATTTCTTGTTTGTGCGGTGTATTCCTTAGTATGGCCATCTTCATTTCATTTCTTGTTTGTGCGGTGTATTCCTTAGTATGGCCATCAAACAAGAAACGAATGACAATCTGTGTGATGAAAGTGCATAGCATTTAATGATTTACTAGTTATGTCCGTAGACATTTAGATATTATCTCAGATTTTGGACTTGTTAAATGTATTTTGATTAAGATTTAAATAAGCTTTACTTAAAGGGTGCTTATATAAACAAGTAAATTTTTTATTTTTATTTTTTATATCAGTTTTATTTATTTATTTATTAAATAGTATTTGTTGTGCTTAATTTAGCAAGAACAATGGATATAAGATTATAAATTAGAGCCTTTGTTTAATAGCTAGCTATCTTCACAATACTCAGTGGTGGGTTGTGTCTATCCTCATTCACTGACTACTTTAAAGGATGTTAGGTTTTGATAAAAATATTGCCAAAAAAGCAAAATAGTAGCATCTTTAGACTCCTACATTTAAATTCCCAGGTGCATACTCCAAGCTATAAAACATTAAATAGTCTGTAGTATATGGTTTGTAGTATAGCCATCAAACAAAATATGAATGACAATTTGTCTGATGACAATGCAGAGCATTTAATGCTTTAAGACTATTTAAATTTTAGGTGCATACTCAAAGCTATAGAGCATTAAATGACTTGCAGTGAATGACATTTTGTCTGTAGTGAATGGTAATTTGTCAATTTGTCAGACAACAGCAGAGACCATTTAATGCTCTACAACTATTTAGACAACAGCACAAACCTTTTAATACTCTACAACTATAAAATTCTCACAGTAACTAAATAATCTGCAGCAGGATGTTTAGTGATGGTCATCCACGAGCAATTTTTCAGATGGCAGTGCATAATGTCAAATATATTAAGGTGATAGTACAATGCTGTGAGAAAACTTTGCTGGACGCTGGCTACATTTTTTGTCTTTGTATAGAAGAAACTAGTGTTCTACTTAGCTTGTACCGATTTTCTCTTCTGATTGATTTGAAGATCAATCCACCTTTGAGATTTTCAAAGATTTGCTCTCTCTAGCATATGGTCAGTTATTTTGTTTCTTCCGGGTGTCCTATATGCTGCTAGATATGGCCAATTGTTTTCCAAGAACTCATTAAATTTTATAGTTGTTTTGTAATAGCAAAATATTTTTTTTAATAGAATTTAAAGAGAGTAGTCTAAATATCACAGGCTAAACATTGGATGCCATCCGGCTTGGATGTTTTGTTATATTGATTAAGGTCAAATGTTTTGTTATATTGTTAAAGGTCAAATGTCCTGAGATGTTTTGTAATGTCCCACTGGAATTTAAAGCGAATTCTAAATCTTGGTATTTTTTTTAGATTTTTAATAGTTTTTAGTGAAGGGTTAAATTGTAGATATATACTCTTAGTTTCTTGAGATAAGACACAATCCAAATGCAACAGAAATATTTTGATATTTGATTTTAAGAATAGCAATAAAAAAAAATATATCACTTAAAAAGTTAGATAGTAGAGTCCAATGATAGTAACCATTAGAAAAGTCTAAAATTTAAAAAGTTTCTAACTAAGAGCAGTGTCCTCGGTGAAGGTGTATCTGTAATCCTATCTTAGCAATTCTATTTGACAGGTTCTAATGGTGGCTGGTATGGCTACTTTACTCTTGCCTTGGTTTTTATATTCAGAATAAGAGAAACTATATATATTATATATCATGGTAGCGGCAGGAATTTATGTTTTTTATTCGTCCCTGCCCCAGGATGCATGCAGGACCATATAAATCGTCCTGCTGAAATTTGTGAGTCCCTACACATATATCATTGTACTTTCCTATATGTTAAACTTATCTTTTGCTGGAGATGAAATTTTTTTCTACAAATATATAAACAAAAATTGTTTTTAATGTACTTTCCCGTATTTTAAACCTACCTTTTGCTGTGAGATGTAATATTTTGCTTCAAATATATAAACAATATTTCGAGCCTTGAGTCCTTTGGGGTTAGGCCATCTGTGAGGATGGCCCGCGGTTTACCACCTCTACCATCCACTAATGTGGGGAAGTATTCCTGGGTTTTCCATGGAGATTTCCTCTGAAAAAAAAACCAAAATTTGTTTTTAATAAATGAATCAAAATATAAAAGGCTCTTTGGCAACCAATCAATTAAATTGTGTGTTTATGTCAATGTACTTTCCCATATTTTAAACCTAACTTTTGCTGCAAGATATAATTTGTTTGATGTTGCACGATATAATTTGTTTCTTCAAATATATAAACAAAAGTTGTTTTTAATGTATGAATCAAAATATAAAGGCTCTTCGCCAACCATTCATTTAAATTTTCTGTCTCTATGAAAGGGTGTTGATTGTCATAAACTTTTTTGAAATTCTTTTACATTATAAATGATTAATGGGATAAGAACTTTTACATTAATTTCATGGTATTTTAGATATTAATTGTTGGTTTTATAAACCTTTATATTTTTCATTGTTTTTTACATGCCATTTATGTCTCTCATCACCTTTTCCTTTAAAGTCTTTCATAGACGGTTTATATTTTTCATCACTTTCTCTTTCGCCACCTTTTGTCACCTTTTCTTTCAATATCTTTTGCATAAAAAAATTTCATAACTTGTATTTTTCAACATCTTCTTCTCCTTCACCACCTTTTGTCACCTTTTCTTTCAACATCTTTTGGATGAAAAAATTTCATAACTTATCTTTTTCAACACCTTCTTCTCCTTCACCACATTTTGTCACCTTCTCCTCCAACACCTTTTTCTTCAACACCTTCTTCTCCTTCACCACCTTTTGTCACCTTCTCCTCCAACACCGTTTGGATGAAAATTTTTCATATGTATTCATTAATTTTGGATGAAGCTATGTAGATGCCACATAGTCCTTTTGGATGAAAATTTTTCATGTGTGTTCATTAATTTTGGATGAGTTCATATGGATGCCATATAGTCTTGAGAGATTCCCTATCCTCATCACTACCTTCTCTTCATTGCCTTTGAGTGCTTTTCCTTCATTTCATTTTCAGAAAGGAGATCCAATGTGCATTTATATATGTTATCTATAATGACTTCACAAGGTTGGCTATTGTACACTTATTCAATATAGATTAGTGTTTTGCTCCATATTCAGTCTCCTTTGTGTGTAATTTGCATGTGTAATTGGCAAATTTTTGTGAGTGTAATTGTTCTAACACCTGGGTTCAATTTCCACAGAAACATATTTACATGCAAAGATAACAACAAGGATTTTGGGTGACCCGCCAAAGTGGATGGGTCAGACTGTTACACTACAAAAATTCTGTAGTGAAGTTTTCCTTGCATCTTCTCTTTTCCCCTCCCCCTTGTTGTGTAATATAAAAACAACCTATCTACCTATATAAAGCATGATCCCATTTTAGCACCTCCCCAGCAACATCGCCAAAATGTTGGTGAAAAGTATTAAATGATTAAGAAGCTATCCAACAATTTAAATTGTCAACCTGAGGAGAGTGTAAACTTGTGAGGTACAGGAAAAATATATGTAGCGTCAGAAATTAACACTAATTTAATCTAATATTCCATGCTACTGAAGTCGAAGACAAATGTGACTCAAATTGAACCTAATTTACGAAAGAAGGAAATTGCATGAAAAGAAATCTAATCGAGGAAAAACATAAAGTTGTGTAAAAATAAAATTAACTAGGAAAACATAAAATTGCATGAAATAAACTAATTCAAAACAATTCATAATAAATAAATCAAAATCAATATGGAGAAATAAGAATGCTTGTATTAAACCATCAATCCATTATAAAATTATCCAATCCATGACAAACTCTCAAAAGACATAAATCATTTTTCTACTTCCACACAACTAAAGAGGCCTCCACTATATCCAAATGAAGAGAGAGAGCACTCTTATTTATACATGAGTTGCTTTGAAAATAGGATAAGCAACTAATATATGTAGATCCACTTTTCTCTCAAGTAGGTACAACCAATTATCCCTTCAAATCCTCTCACATATCTTGGATAAGATATTCTATCCATATCTCCATGATTTTTCTCTTTTGAATATGCTTGAATAATTATCCCAAATATTCTTCAAATATTCAAAGCTTGAAGATGAAATTCGAATTTGAGGCTAGGTGGTGCTTTTTTACTTTGTTAAAATCTTCAAATATACCTGAAAACATGATAAAACTCATCCAACTTTAAGATATAATGAAAATATCTCAATTTTCTAATATTTGATCACAAATTCTCACAAAATACTTTAAATCAAATAAATTGGAAAATAACAAGGGAACCAGGGCTATTTATTTATGAAAATGGTATAAATAATGATTAAAGGAGTGATGAATAGGGATGAATGGGAGGAATGGTGAAAGGAAAATAGGATAAAAATACGACATTTGGGTTACCCAACAGGACTATAGTAGAAATTCATGAGTATAGTGGTACCAAATATAACTATATCGATTCTAATAGTTGCTCTAAATATGAAATTTGTTTACCCCGGTGTAAGCATTTCATTTATTCCTTGCATAGAAACATTTGTTGTGCACCAAAATACCATGAACAACTTTTCAAGAAAAACAATACTAAATATGCCCATTGGGTTTTCAACAAAGACATTAATAATTGTTTTGGAAATTTTTGGGAGCGCTAAAAGATGGTTCCATGGATCAATAGTGTAATCCCTTACAGGACTCCCTCTACACTATTTTTCTAATACTTTTGTCCTTCAATTCCATAATTGTTTGTTTTCTATAAAATATGCATTAGGAGTCCATTATGTAGGGCTATTCAACTTACCGTTTCCTAGACTATGATCCATAAACCAACAATAATAGAATTCCTAAACTATGATCCATAAACAAACTATAATAGAAGAAATAGCATCATGTTATTCTCAAATCAATTCCAAGACATACTAAAATGAATTTGGGTTTCCTAATATAGAAACATTGAACATCACCAGAAAGGAAGCCATTCCCTACACAACATCTATTTCTCAGAAATTGCCATTTGAGTTCGTCTAGAGAGCTTTACAAGCATTCAAAATTGTCGCACAAATACCCAGCTTCGATTCCTCTACACTAAAAGCTAAAACAACAATAATTTAAGCCTATATCATGTAAGGGACTACCCAAGAGCTCTTATCAATGACCTAGATAAGCTAAATTAAACCCAATAATGCATAGCCTAGGGACCCAATTCATTGAAGCTCATAATTGATTTAGACAAATAGTACCCACTATCTTAAAAGGCCTAAAATCACAACCATAAGCCCATGTTTAGGGATTTTTCAGTGGCTCCTCTCTTCGCAAATAAGGCCAAAATAACCTACTTTATTTCATTTTTTTCCCACCCTGTATTTCAATTAAGATTCCTCTACTTCAAGGCAGTTTCAATTTCAATTGAGGTTCCTCTATGCATGGAATGAATTGTGATATTTTTCTACTTCGATGCCAATTTTTTTAATGTAATTGAATCAATACATCACGTACCAGTACAATGGGCAGGTGAAGATGACGTATGGCCCCTTCCTTGTCATTTGGGCCAGTATGCTAGCATCAATCAATGCTCAGCATACAAATGATGAAATGCAGAATTAGGATGAGAACGATGTATTAACGTAAAGCCAATGGTGGTTAAGATAAATATTTTCTATATATTTTAATTTAATTAACAACAATTATATTAATAAGATTAATATGTTCTTAATACACGGAAATGATATATTTGACACACTTCTCAAATAAGAGATGGAGTCTTTGGAGTACAACTACACATTTATCTAATAATTTTTAATTATCACGTTCATTTAAATTTGATTTAATAGTTGCATCACGATAACCAATAGTTGTCTACAAGTTAGTTAATATAATAGTTATCTAATATAACTGTGATTAGAGTTGAAATTAAGCTAATAGTTATAAAATAATTGGAGTTAAGCTAATAGTTGTATCTAATAAATAATTCAAAAGTTAATATATCAACAATTACACTTCAAGAAAAAGTAGTGATTGGAGTTGAAGTTAAGCTAATAGTTGTATCATCAATGGAGTTAAGCTCATAGTTATATCTAATAATTCGATAGTTGAAGTTGAAGTTTAATTTTTTCAACTATCACAAAGTATACTTATCAAATGTTAAAGAAGTGATTTTTTTTACTTTTTTTGAAATTATTAGTTTCAAATTTTGAACTACGTTCATAGAACCAATCTCAACAATACAGTTGTCTCATTCTCGTCCATAGATTAAAATGCATAGATGATAGTCGACCCCAAAATTATAAGATATATATGCCTATAGGTGTAAAGATATAAACGCCTATCGGTGTAATTAGCTAGATACTCAACTTGAGATGGAGGAGTGTATTAGGTGTTTGGAGGAGTTTATTAGGAGTTCGAACAATATTATTAGGAGTTTGGCTATTACACTAATGTACATTAGCTAGACTCTTAGATGTCAAATATACCTCAACTAAGCCTTAAGAGAATAGAATTGAAGTTAAATTAATAGTTGTAGAATCATTGGAGGTAAGCTAAGAGCTGTATCTAATCATTAAACTAATAGTTATCCAATATAACTGTGATTAGACTTGGAGTTAAGCTAATAGTTGCAGAATACTTGGAGTTAAGCTAATAGGTGTATCATCAATACTAGAGTTAAGCTCATAATTGTATCTATTAATTGAATAGTTGTATGTTGAAGTTAAAGTTTAATTTTTCCAACTATCACAAACTGTACTTATTAGATGTTAACTAAGTTATTATTTATTTATTTATTTATAAATAATTATTTATGAATTTTGGACGATGCCCATAGAATCAACTTGGAGAATACATTTGTTATCAATTTGGACAATACATTTGTGTCATTATCGTTTGTAGATGAAAAAACATAGATGATAATCCACAATTAAATTCTAAGATATATATACCTATTAACATAAAGATTTGCAACCGATCTCAATTCTAATCTATCACTTCAATAATCTTGCACATATTTGTTTTCAATGTATATATACAAATTTGTATGTTTATGACATTGCAAATTGGTTGAGAATATTGCATGCACTTGGGAGTGATATTGAAGGAGTAGTCACACACTAAACCACGTCATCGTCGTTTCCATAGGGTGCGACGTGGAGTTGCGAAATTAAAGTAAGAAATTATGGCGGAGATGATGCCAATGAATTGAATCCATCGTGGTTTACAAAAGGCTTAGCAAATTTATCATTTCACTCTCAATTTATCTTTTATTGTGGAATGCCCATCCAAACGTTTCCTGTTGCGCATTTTTTCAGAGTATTAATCTTATTTGATGCTGCCTACTTCTCACTGTGAAATATGTCATCCGTTATATGACTATTTGACCCGTTATATGATTATTCGATCAGGCTAAAAATATTTTATATACCGTAGAGTAATAAATGCTGTGACTGCAACATTATAAGTCGTTAAATCTCAACGACTCACAGTGCTACCGTCGCAACATTTATTACTACTACATATTAATTGACAAAAATAATTACATATTCAAATATTTTATTATTTTTTTAAAAACATTAATGATTCTGATCCATTTTAGGATCCACCCAGCAATTCCACTACGTCACCTATGACTATTTGACCCGTTATATGATTATTTGATCAGGCTAAAAATATTTTATATACCGTAGAGTAATAAATGCTGCGACTGCAACATTATAAGTCGTTAAATCTCAATGACTCACAGTGCTACCGTCGCAACATTTATTACTACTACATATTAATTGACAAAAATAATTACACATTCAAATATTTTTTTATTTTTTTAAAAACATTAATGATTCTGATCCATTTTAGGATCCACCCAGCAATTCCACTACGTCACCTATGTAGTGATCTAGAAGTAAGCCAATTTCATTTTAAAACACCTAAATTACAATGCAATTACATCTTCTTCTTGGGTGCAATCAGATTTATCAAATATGTTTGTAAAGTGGGCAATTCGGTGTCAAACATGGTCCGAAATTATTTCATTTTTATTATTCAAACTTTTTATAAATTTTCAAAATCAATTTTATCATAATGATTCATATTGTCTAGAATCATACCTAAACCATTACGTTTATGAAGAGATGTAATGTTGGAAGAAATAACTAAACAAATCCAAAAATTTAATATATCAAAATTTAATAAAAAGACTATCTAAGGATTAACACTATATCTATGTTTTCTATACTATGCCTTTTGGTGGAATTTTTATGCTATAAATAGATATCACACATGAGGTTTCATCTTAAATATAACATTCTACTCGAAGTTATTTAAATTTAAAATGTTGTTCCTTTTTCAAACCTTGATCAAAAGACTATTTTTTAGCTTACTTGTAACTAAGGTAAATTTAAAATGTTCGTATTTATGAGTCTCAAACATTGGCCTGTTATAGCTTGATGTGTCCTTTTGGCCTTTTATAGCATGATGTGTCCTCTTTCCAATTCCATAAGTTTAACCTAATTTTGATGTGTGAGTAAAAACTTATTGTGAATTTCCCAACATTTCTTATTTTGTGTCCTTTCAGAGGAATGAACTTAAATGGTCATCCACATGTCTAATATTTTGGATCTGAGTCTAAAAAGTCTACCAAAGACACTATGCTCAATATTTTTTTATGCAACAAGTCTCACTCAATTTGGATCTCGCATGCCATGATATATGACCTTTTTTTTCATAAAACACTTTTTTGACTAGTCAGAAACCCTATATTCCACAAAAATATCTCAAAACTTGTAATGGATCAAAATTTGAAAATTGGAAAACATCTAGTTTTCAGACCTTTTCCTAGATGGGTTTTGAGTTTGTTGTCTAAACTTACATAAAATAAAATATTGCAAAAATTCCAAGATGACTCGTTTTGAAGAAAATAACCTTGAGGAAAGAGCTCTAATACTAAATGTTAAGCAACAAATTTCCAAAAGAGCATGAAAAGAGAAGAAATATACTAGAAAGCTTACTTCGTGCCTTAATAATGAATAGCAGAGATGAATAACAAGCCTTTTTAAGGGGGGAACCTCCTTATAAAATGTGCTAAATATACAAGACAAGACAAGATGCTCCAAATGAAAATGTCTCCTTACTATATATAGGAGACTAAGAGACACAATTCAAACTAACTGACCCAAGCCTATGTAACAAATATAACCATACTAATGATAATTAAAACCAATGGACCAAGTCGACGTCAAAACTAATGTAATGTGACCAATATAAGGGGAAATGTAGCAACATTTAGGGCTTAACAAATTTCTAGATTTTTAATAAGCTCAGATTAATTAGCTGGTGGCACCCTACATACATGAAACTCATCTAGCAGTTAAAAAATGTATCAATTAATATTTACTGTACAATAAGGTTTTTAAGCATGTATTGCAATTTTTCCCATTATATCATAACATCATAACAATATCCAGTTATATGTTGCAAGAAAATGCTTCATGAATGGTGTCTTCTATAGAAACATCTAAGGTTGTACATCCTTTCCATCCAGATTGTATAATTATTGTTATATATAACTTTGTAATGAATTAATATTGATAGTTAGGTGTTAGGATATTTAGACACTAAGGATTTAGTTAAGATCAACTTGTGTAATATATCTGTTAGGTAAAGTGTGTTTCTTTAGTATGCATTTGTAAATATTCTAATCTGACCGTCACGATATGCTCTAGACATAAAGTGATCGGATGGTTCAACTTCTCTTAGATCATACCTACCATTGATCCGTGGCTTAACACTCGATTGGTCCATGATCTATATTTAAAGAGCATGGAGGGTCCTTGGCTAGTTGATCGATTATGAGAATCTCATGTAGCTTTCTTTCTTTCACATAATAAATTGCTCCAAGTAGAAATTTGGCTGGGGCCATGGACTATTTCCCTCTCGAGGGTTTTAACCACGTGACAAAAATCGGTGTATTGATCTGTGATCTTTTTGTGTGAAGTGGATTCTCTAGATGCTCATTCTTTTGGGAGTACCCTGTGTACCAAACATGGTATCAGAGCATTTATGAAGAGGTGCTTTCGGTTTTGATCAAAATCTGAAACCGGTGTTGCCGAAACTTTGAAAAGGTTTTTTGTTTCTGGACTTTCTGTGCATTTGTGGCCTATGGGAGCTATTCCATTGCGTCTGAAGCGTCGTTTCCATTGGGAAATAGTTTTCGTTTCACCGAAAACCATTTCCGTTTGATCTATAAACACCCATTTCGACAAATCTGAAGGTATAATGTTACAATGACGCAATTGTTTAAATTTTTTTTAAATCTTTCCTATTTGTTTTAGTTTTATTATTAGATCTTTATTGTTTTAGTCTCATACCTTGTGCGATTGCAGCGAATCAGAAACAGAAAGGAAAAATTCTTTTTTTCTTGTCTTCTCGGCTACGTATGCTCTTTGTCGTGCACCTTGTGCGATCACGACAAATCAGAAATAGTGAGAAAAATTAGGAACGTAGACTTTTCAGGTAAGCTAACCAATATCTAACCCCATTTTGTGGAAAAAGTTGTTTTGCTTTTTGTTTTTTGTTTTTTTTTGTGATTTTTACGAAAAAAATGCAAGCACGGAGAACGAGAGAAAAGAGTAAAAAAAAAAAGTCCCCTTCCTCTTTCCATTCTTTTATGTACATTTTAAACTTAACTCACTTGGTCCAAAGTTGTTTTATTTCTTAATAGGTCTTGAATTCAAGTCTTATTAAGCTACTCTTTAGTGCATGCAATTTCTATTTTGAAGTTGCTTTATTGTAAAAGTGCATCTCACATAAATAAAATAAAATAAAAAGTGAGTCACTTAAGTCTTTTAATTTATTGCCGCACTATTTAAAGTAACATTATTGTAAAAGTGAACATCACTTATTCTACAAAAGTGATTCACTTAAAAGCAACTTTATTGTAAAGTGATTGGCAAAGGTTGATATTGGGAAGAGAAGGGTTCTTTTTTTTAGTTGGTCAAGTTAATATCTGCCACATCACTATTGGGGACATCTTCAACATTTTCTTTGATCAAGCATAACTTCATCATCCAGAATAAGTTTTCAGTGTCGTTTTTTTAAAACCGCATATCTCTTTGCATCCAGACAGTTAGTTTCTATTTTTTCAGTCATTATTTTACAGTATGGCCACCCCTTGTGATATTATACTTACAAGTTCTAACTATTTCTCATGGAAATCTCATATGGAGGATGTTCTGCGAAGTAGGGGACTTTTCAGGATAACCTCAGGGAAAGAAACAGAACCCACTGATGACGATAAGAAAATTAAATGAGAAATTAGATGTGATGAAGCTCGTGGATTGATTGGGATGTCAATATCTACTGATTTGCGATTCCACATATCTGGAATTGATGAACCTGATCAAGCTTAGGAAAATTTGGAATCTGTGTTTGGTAAACACAATGAAATTTTGGGTCATCAACTTGAGAATGAGTTGATTTTCTTAAATCCAAATGATTTTTCATGCATTCAAGACTAGTTATCTAAGTATAAAACTCTTAGACTCTTATGTGCAAAATGCAAGATTAAGAAATAAGACAAACAACGCATTTATCATATTCTTTCCAAACTTGGACCTGCATATTCTGTTTTTGTATCTACATTCTACTCCATGAAAGAATCATTGACTGCAATTAGCTATCAAGAGCCTAGTCTTGAATCCTTTTGTGATTCCTTAATTAGAGAGCAATATAAGCTCATTCATCTTAGAATAATTGACAATGCAGATACATCTAGGAAAGCCTTATTGTCCGAACAGAAAGAAAAGTCCAAGCCTCCCAAGAAACAAAATTTTCGCAATAATAAGCCAAACAACAAGGGTCCCAAACCCTCTCAGTCAGCTCTTTCTTTAAAAAATGACAAAGGATCCAAGCCAAAAGGAAAGAAGACTGATTGTCATTGCAATTTTTGTGGGAAAGATAATCATGATGAATCTAAGTGTTTCAAGAAGATGACAGCCTTGGAAGCAGCAATGAAGAAGCACCACATCAGCCTAGCTTCATCTTCAGAATCTACCTCTCCTAGACATGAACTTTGTGCTTCTGGTTACTCTTATACTGCATCTTCTTCTTCTACTTCAATTGAATAGCTCATTGATTCTGGAGGATCTTATCATATGGCTAAGGATCAAACCATCTTTTCTACTATGCATGAATGTAACACCAAACAAATATTTGTTGGTGATGATAGATCTCTAAGTGTTGTAGGATTTGGAACAATTCTAGTAGAAAATGGTCATTTCAGTGATGTACTATGTGTTCCAAAAATTTCCTACAATTTGTTATCAGTCTATCAAATTACTCATTCAGGTGAAGGTAAAACTGTGACGTTTACACCTCACCAAGTCGTAATCAAGGAATTTAAAAATCCTCAAAATGTCCTTGCCACTGGAACTTTTGATGATATTACCAGGTTGTACAAATTTAACAACTTTGGGTCATCACCTTTTCCTTCAGTTTTTGTTGCTCATAGTGATAACTTGAGCAAACTTTGGCATGAGCGATTTAGTCACTTAAATTATCGCTCATTGCAACAACTATGTAAAGACAATATGGTGACTGGTCTTCCGATGGTATCTTGCAAGGATGGTGTTTGTTCCGATTGTGTACTCGAAAAACGTCATCGAGACAGTTTTGACAAACGTGCCTCTTAGCACGCTTCGGTTCCCTTGGAGCTTGTGTATAGTTACTTGTGTGGCCCTCTTCCATCTGCATCCTTTTTTGGTTTCAAATATTTCTTAACTTTCATCGATGACTACTCCAGACGCACTTGGGTTTACTTCCTAAAACTTAAGAGAGAAGTTTTTAACATGTTCTTGGCCTACAAGGCCCTTGTTGAAAAACAATCTAGTCATCAAATTATTAAGTTAAGATCTGACAATGGAGGAGAATATGTTAACAACAAGTTCACTACTTTCTGCATTGAACAAGGAATCCAACAACAACACACTGTTCCATATACACCATAACAAAATGGTGTAGCTGAACGGAAGAACCACACTTTAAAAGAAATGACTAATTGTATGATCCAATCTAAGGGACTAAGTCTTCAATATTGGGCTGAGGCCATAAATTGTGCAAATTACATAGTTAATCGCACACCCACTAAAATTTTACAAGTTATAACACCGGAAGAACCATGGAGTAAAATTAAACTAGATGTAAGTCACTTTCGTGCGTTTGGTTGTGAAGCATGGGCTTAAATTCCAGATGAAAAACAGAAAGCATTGCAACCTAAAAGTGAAAAGTACATATTTGTTGGATATTATGAAGATGTAAAAGGTTATAGACTTCTTCAGCCCCATTCACATGATATAATCGTTAGAAGAGATGTTAAATTTGATGAAAATCTCTTGGCCTACGAGCCTAACTTGGCGGGTGTGCCATCTTTGGCTTGCGAGCCTGATTCAGAGATTGTGCCTTCTGATTCTTCTTCTTACAACTTCCTTGACAGGTTTCCAAATCCAGTTTTTGATGATGACAGTGAGGATGAAAATCCACCTCTGCTTACTCATGTTCCTCCAATTGCACCAGCACCAATACTTCCTCGATGGGTCCGTTCAACATATGAAGTAGATGGTGATATTGCAAGTGATCCTAGAGATCAACGTTGAAAACGTTCTCAGTTTCAGCGAGCCTCTTCTCTTTTGGCTCGAGTTTCCAAGAATCATGATCTAGAAACTTTTGCAGAAGCTTCAGGAAATCAAGATTGGGATGTAGCTACGGATGAAGAATATCTTTCCTTAATGGCGAACGATACTTGGGATCTTGTTCCTCTTCCAAAAGGAAGAAAACTTGTCAGATGTAAATAGGTCTATAGAACTAAGTATGCATCAGATGAAAGTGTTGAAAGACTTAAGGCAAGGTTAGTTTCCAAAGGTTTTTCCCAAGTTGAAGGGATTGACTACAATGAAACCTTTGCTCCTGTCGCAAAAATGAATTCCAACTGCCTTGTTCGTTCCCTTGCCACCTTACATAACTTGGAAGTCCATCAAATGGATGTTAAGTCTGCCTTTCTACATGGTGACTTACACGAGAAAATTTACATGGAACAACCTCCCGGATATGTTCAGGATAACTCTAGCCTTGTCTGTCTCCTTAAGAAATCCTTATATGGCCTTAAGCAAGCTCCTAGAGCTTGGTATGCCAAAATGGATAGCTTTCTCCTTGACACTAGTTTTTCTAGATGCCATTCTGACCCCAATGTCTATACCAAGAAAGTAGGAAACCATCTCATCATACTTGTTCTTTATCTTGATGATATTATCCTTACTAGTAGTGACCCTAAACTTATAACCCACGTGAAATCCAGTTTTAAGCAAAATTTTGAAATGTCAGACTTAGGAAATTTGCATTATTTTCTTGGTCTCCAAGTCTTGCGAACAAAAGAAGGAATCTTTCTTTTCCAGTCTAAGTTGTAACACCTCGGTTTTGACCCCGTTGCATTAGATGTACATGATGTATATATTGTAATAGTCATGGTGTGGAGCTAAAGGCCAAGGCCCCACCATCGATTGGTTATGCTATGTTTCAGATTGAAATTGTCATCGATGGTATATCGGGGCATGCGGCATACATATTGAGTTTTTTCATCATGTAAATATGCATCTTTAATTAAATAACCCAACTAGATACGTTCGTGGAAACTAAATTGAGAAGGGGCATGATTCTCACAAGGATAAGGGTGGGGGATGTCAAACCTTGGGCAATGGGGGAAAAATCCATGTGTCACCTCCCTTTGTCCTACCCAACTTCCACCATTAAAAACTGCTGCTGTTAGTTGGGGCAGTTATGGCTGGGAGTGGAGTGTGGCAGGACTATCAGTCCTTGCCCACATGCACACTCCACCAACGGGTTGACCTCACGATTGGTAAGGAAAAACAACCACCGCCATCACTCCAGCGGACTCCCCATCCTCTCCAGTACGCCACTCTTTCCTTTTCCTGTTCATCCTCACACAAAGATGGTTGTTTGTTCATTTTATCACGCACAGGCTTCTTTCCTGTTTGGTCTCATGCATCCAGGAGAGAGGAGCCGTCTCCACTGTCATTCACATTTTCCACACAGAGGAATCGAGTGTGTTTCAATCCGTATTGGGGATTGGTGTGAATCTTCTCTCACGCACTGGGTTCTGCGTTGTTGTTACTCACGCAGCAAGCTGGGAGTCGTTCGGTCACTATCACCCACGATTTTTCTTGTGGAGAGTCATTTTTATGTTCAGGGACTGTGTGTAAGTTTTCCCTACCAATTTGTGGCTCGTACATATGTTTTTCCCTCTGTATTTTGGGGTCTGGTGCAAGTTTCCCTCATGCATAGGTTGGGAGACTGTATTTTATTCCCCAATGTGGTCTGTGTAAGTTTTCCTGGTGACTCCGTGGTCCAGGACAGACTGTTGTTTTCCCCATGTCGTGAGCTGTGTTTACTGATACATTTTGGGACTATTGTAATTCGCTTGGGAGTCGTTTTGGCCATGATAGGGCCAAGAATGACTTAGGATTCGTTCCCCTGTTTAAGCTGTAACTGCTGATTGATTGTATGCGAGCAATGGTTGGTCTTTGGACTGTGTAGGGAGCAGGGATGGGAGCTTGGTTTGCTTGATAAACCTGGTGTGTTTGGAAACCACACAAACAGAGCTAGAGGGCTGGCATTCTTCTCCACAACCCCTGAATAGCATTGGAAGGGAAGTCAAGGCCTGAGGGACTATGTAGCAGAGAAGGGACTGATTCCTTGTGTTGGGTGTGTGTGGGTGCCTTAGAAGTTAGGCTAGTTCTGGTGTAGGTGTTCCCATCTTTGTAATGAGCTCACCAGCTTAGAATTTAGCCTTTCCCAACTCCTTGATGGCCTGATAAACCCAACTGTGTTGGATTGGCTATGTTTTGTGTATCCTTGGCTATGTGTAAGCCTGCTTATTCCTTATTCCTTGGAGAATCATGCCCAGCTCGGGCGTGGCAACATTGCTGAGAGATTTAGGAGCATGCTAGCCTATGGTTGGGTGGAACGTTGCAGCGACGTAGCTGGTTGTGGAACGA
The DNA here is from genome assembly GCA_001517045.1 of Pseudotsuga menziesii. Classification (NCBI taxonomy): domain Eukaryota; kingdom Viridiplantae; phylum Streptophyta; class Pinopsida; order Pinales; family Pinaceae; genus Pseudotsuga; species Pseudotsuga menziesii. The sequence goes on from LPNX010113063.1 coordinate 219,603, forward strand.
GTTCCTCATAAGATAAGTAATCTTGTCTATTTTACTCCTACAATCATTTTACTATTAATGAATATGGTGAACATGTTGAATGCTTGTATGAATGTATGTTGCTTCTGTTGTGTATGATAAATAATCATGTATGCATGTTCTAGTTCAAAGCATTCTATTTTCAGCATTTCAATTTTTATGAATGCACATGTTCATGGGGCTGGTTGCCCGGATGGTTAATGCCATGGTAACATCCTCTTTGTTAGTCGGAGGGTCAAGGACATTACAGTATGGTATCAGAGCCCATGTTGCAGCATGGGCCTGAATGAGCCATGAAAGATGCAGTGACAGAGGCAGGATTTCTTTCTTCCCAGCAGAAATCAAAAGTTATGACAGCAAACTTCCATAAATTTTGTGTCTAAGTGTTTGAACAGTCGGTTCATTGGAACACTTAGTGGGACGAACTTTCGATGTAGTGGAGAGCTAGGTGGAAGCACACCTGACGGAGGATAGATGGAGGGAAAATTGTGGAAAATTTTCTAATTATGCGACGTCCGTCGGCAGAAGATAGATGTTGGGTTCGCCGACACCGCAAAAGAATTTAGCGGTTTGTCAATCCATTGTTGCGGCTGTTGAACGAACTAACCCATCAAGGCTTTAGTATTCCACTCGCCGATGCCGAGGTGTTAATGGATTATGGAGCCGACAGATTCAGTGGAATATTGAGAAAGTTTTCGCTGACAAAAGGAGAAATTTTAAAAAATAAAAATAAAAATTTGTCTAAGTGTTGAGGCCATCGATGATCGACGACGGTTAGCTGTTTGGATCGATGGAAACTAGTGGATTGAACATCTGCCATTGCAGCTAACTGGTGAACTCTCCTTCCGACGGATAGAGGCTTCAACCGCCGATGCCGCGAAAGACAAGGAAAAAATAAAATTCAAATTTTCTCTAAGGCATGAGATCATTGGCCATCGGGAAATGTTAGTGGATCGGATCGCCGACCAGAAAAAGTTCAATGAAGGTTTGAGAATCCGGCGTTGCGGCTGCTTAGTCGACTATCTCGTCGACGAACTTGTCCTCCAGTCGTCAAAGCAAAAGCAGTAATGAACAGTAACCCCAGGCGGCGGTGACAAACAGTCGATGATCGATGATGGATAGGGGAATTTTTCGTCGATAGGCAAGAAAAGGATCGGTGGAAAATAGTTGATCAGTTGTCGCCGTTGCAGACACCTAGAGGGATGAGAGTCTGATGCCATAGTTGGGTGATGTTCCGACAGCCGACAAAACTATGATTTGCGGAAATTATAAGGGGACTGTTGGCTGCCATTGCAGAATGATAGACCACTGCAGGCCTGATACGCGGAAGGAATTAGACAAGCAACTCATCGATGGGAAGTCTAGATGTTTGCTTGCGGAAATGGTAGGAAGATCACTTTTCGCTGTTGCTATTGCAAAAATGACTATGCACCTGATGCACAGTAGTTTTGCTCGCCGATATAGATCGGAAATCTAGTTGTTTTGACCACCATAGAATCAGAAAATAACTATTTAGCAGATTTTAGCGGACTGCCAGTGGATTACAGGGCTAAAAAGGAGGAAGTGGCAGCGATCTTATGCGTCGGATTGCGTGAAAATCATATATTTACAAAACAAAAAAAATGAGGGTGCTTCCCTTGACCCGCCCTACAGTGGCGAGCCATAAGGGGGAAAACCCCCTTGACCCCCGTCGTCCCCCTGAGACAGACGTTCTTTGATGAAGAAAATTTTGTGTTTGGGCAAAATTGTTATTTTATGATTTTTCCAGGAGAAGGTAAGTAATTATGATTTATATCCATGTTATGCATCTAACAGTTGTGTTACTAACACATTTGCAGAAGCATAATCACCTTCAAGGGAAGTATTCCAGGTAGTGCAGTTTGGTAAGTAAGTGGTGGTTCAGTTATGAGAACCCATGATGGATATGATGCTCGGGATTCTTACGAGCGTGCACATGATGCCATGGGAGAAAAATTCTGTAATGGAAATGATGACATAGAGTCTAATGGAAGGATATTCCAAGAGACACTGTCAGATGTTGCAGCCACCATGAGAATCTTGATCAAATCCCAGGAAGAGCAGCATCAGTTGAATGCTGCGATGTTGCAGAGTTTGACAGACTTGCAAAGAAAGATAGACTCTGGACAAGGTGTAGCAAGACCAGAAGGCAGTAAGAGTAGTACTAGGAGAAGGAGAAGAACTTCTAGTGGATCATCTGAATCTGAAGAATCCAGTGGGGATTCAAGTTCTTCTTCTCATAGAAGAAAAAGAAACAGACACCATAGGGATCACTCTCGGGATGAATTTAAGAAAGCTAAACCTCCTACATTTGATGGTGAGATAAGGACTGGACAAGAGGCTGAATCTTGGCTTCTTGGAATAAAGAAGTACTTTCAAGTGCATGATTATTCAGGAAACATGAAGGCAAGAGTTGCCATATTCAATCTGAATGGAAGGGCATCCATTTGGTGGGAACACTTCAAGAAAGAAAAGAGGATCAGTGAAAGGAGGCTTAAGTGGAAATAGTTCAAGAAGTATTTCAAGCAGAAATACCTCTTTAACAGGTATTATGATGGCAAGATTAAGGAGTTCCATGAGCTGAGATTGGGACAACAAACCATGGAAGAATATGCAAATAAATTTTTGGAGCTGTTGAGGTATGTCTGATACATCAGAGATGAAAAAGTGAAGGTCCAGTGTTTTTTGAGTGGATTACCTCAGTCTTGCAAAGATATAATTGAGTTTTATGAACCTAGAACTCTTGATGAAGCAATAAGGAAGGCTAAGTATTGCTATGAGCAAAGCAAAGGTAAACTTGATTTCCATAAGGCATGGAAGGACAAGAAGAATGAGAAGTTTGACCAAATAAAGAAAGGTTTCAAACCTTCTAACTTCAGGAATCAGTAGAAGCAGCCATCTCAAGCTATGAGTAAGCCAGTTGGAGTGACAGGAGAAAATCCTAAAGATCCACAACATAATAGAGGGCCTCTTCAATGTTGGAAATGTGGAGGACCCCGCATGCGCAAGAATTGTCCACTCGAGAATGAGAGTGCAAGGCTAGCTTATAACATTCAAGAAGCAGAAATAGTGCGTCAAGTAGTAAGGGCAATCCCTAGGATTTATGCAGCACTAGAGGACCGCCAACCAGATCAACAGTCAACTATGGTTGAAGTAGCAAGTAAGATTGTTAAGCAATTTGTTTCTATTTTGATTGACCTTGGTTCTACACACAGTTACATTACTCCTAGAGTAGTGGAGATTTGTACTTTTAATAAGGTAAAGCATAGAAAATCTTGGTTAGTTCAGCTAGCCACTGGAACTAAGAGAAAAGTCAGTGAAGTGGTAGAGAAATGTCCATTGGTCATGGATGGATTGGTCACTTGTGTAGATCTGAATGTTCTACCGCTTGGTTCCTATGATGTTCTCATTGGAATGGATTGGTTATAAACTCATAGGGTGAAGCTTGATTGTTACAATAAGACTTTCGAATGCATGAATGAAGAAGGGAACCTAGTAGTTGTGAAAGGTATTCCAAAGGTGATTTTAGTACGGCAGGTTTCAACAATGCAATTAAAGAAGTTCTATAGGAAGGGTTTCCAGTTGTATGCAGCCCATATTTTGGAGACATCAGGAGATGAAACTCCTAGGTTGGAGGAATATCAGGTGTTACAGGAATTCAGGGACGTGTTTCCTGATAAGATTCTAGGGCTTCCTCCAAAGTAGGACATTAATTTCACAATTGAACTTGTGCCAGGAGCAGCACCAGTGTCCAAGGCACCCTACATGATGAGTACACTGGAGATGCTAGAGTTGAAGATGCAACTGCAAGAGTTGTTGGAAAAGAAGTATATCCGACCGAGTGTGTCTCCTTGGGGAGCACCAGTTCTATTTGTAAAGAAGAAATATGGTACACTCAGGTTGTGTATTGATTACAGACAGTTGAACAAGGTTACCGTGAAGCATAAATATCCTTTGCTTAGGATTGATGACCTCTTCGATCAAATGAGAGGAGAAAAGGTATTTTCCAAAATTGATTTGAGGTCTGGCTACCATCAGGTGAGAATCAAGGATGAAGAAATTCATAAGACAGCCTTCAGGACAAGGTATGGGCATTATGAGTTTGTAGTGGTACCATTTGGTCTCACAAATGCACCAGCTACATTTATGTGCCTTATGAATAGTGTCTTCAGCAGGTATTTGGACAAGTTTGTTCTTGTTTTCCTTGATGACATTCTTGTTTATTCTAAGAATGAGGAAGAACATGAAGAGCATTTGAGATTGACATTGAAATTGCTTAGGGAGCATCAGTTGTATGCAAAACTGAGCAAGTGTGACTTCTATAGAGATAGAATTCAGTACTTGGGTCACATTATCTTAGAGGAGGGTATATCTGTGGACCCTGAAAAGATTGAAGCCATTATAATTGGCCTACTCCAAGAAATGTGACAGATGTAAGATCTTTTATGGGACTTGCAGGATACTACCAGAGGTTCATTGAAGGATTCTCCATAGTTGCACATGCCATCACTTCTTTGCAAAAGAAGGGGATGAAGTTCGAATGGACATCGAGGTGTGAAGAAAGTTTCCAGCGGTTGAAGAATCTTCTCACCAGTGCACCAGTATTGAAGGTTGCAGATCCAGAGAAAGATTTTGTTGTATGTACCGATCCATGCGGACAAGGGCTTGGAGGAGTCCTTATGCAGGAAAACCACGTGATATGTTATGAGTCAAGAAAGCTGAAGGAACATGAGAAGAACTATGCCACTCATGATCTAGAGCTTGTAGCCGTAGTACATGCTCTCAAGATGTGGAGGCATTACTTGATGGGTAGAAGATTTGAACTCAGGACAGACCATTGTGTTCTGAAGTATCTATTTGATCAATCTACTCTGAACGCTAGGAAAGCAAGATGGATGGAATTTTTATGTGAGTTTGATTTCGAAATCAAGCACATAAAAGGGAAAGAGAATAAAGTGGCTGATGCACTCAGCAGAAAGGTGCAAGAAATGCATGTGGAATCTCTTAGTATTTTCCAATGAGATGTGAGGTAGTAGATTGTTAGTCATGCTGCTGGAGATGAATTGTATGAGCAGGTAAAAGACAAATTGCAACAACAAAGTCTTGAGAAGAGGTATGAAGGATATAAATTGGAAGAAGATGGACTTCTCACTTGTAAAGGTAGAATTTTATATTCTAGATGTAGCAGATTTGAGGAGAGTTGTTATGGATGAAATCCATCAAGCTCCATATTCTAGTTACCCAAGATACCAAAAGACCATTGCTACAGCTAAAAAGCAGTACTTTTGGCCAGGAATGAAAAGGGATATGGCTGAGTACATTTCGAGGTGTATGAAATGTCAACATGTAAAGGTTGAGCATCAACATCTAGTAGGCTTGTTGCAGCCTTTGCCAGTTCCAGAATGGAAATGGGAAGTTATTTCCATGGATTTTATTACAGGATTGCCAATGACTTGGAGGCAACATGATTCCATCATGGTTGTGGTAGACAAGTTGACTAAGTCAGCGCATTTTATACCATTTAAGTCTATGCATAAGACTGATGACATTGCAAAGATCTTCATGAAGGAGATGTTAAAATTGCATGGATTGCCTAAGGCAATAGTCTCTAACAGAGATGTCAAGTTCACTTCCAACTTTTGGAAGGGGTTGTTTGCAGATTTGGGTACAAAGCTAAACTTCAGCACTGCATACCATCCTCAGACAAATGGGCAGACAGAGAGAGTTAATTAGGTTCTTGAAGATATGCTTTGCATGTATGTGATGGACAAACCAACCAAGTGGGAAGATTACTTGCACTTGGTAGAGTTTGCTTATAACAATGGACGGCAAGCATCCTTGGGGATGAGTCCGTATGAAGCTTTGTATGAAAGAAGGTGTAGGACACCAGTGACTTGGGATAACCCAGTGGACAGGGTTGTGCTTGAGCCATAATTGCTCAAGGAAATGGAGCAAGAGGTTGTAAAGATCAGGCAGAATCTAAAAAAGGCCCAGGACAGATAGAAAAGCTATGCAGATAAGCATAGGGTGAACAGGGAGTTTAGTGTTGGGGATCATGTTTACCTTAGAGTGAGGGCAAAGAAGAGTTACTTGAAGCTTGGAAGTTGTTCCAAGCTATCACCTAGATACTGTGGGCCATTTGAAGTGCTTGAAAGAATAGGGCCCGTTGCATATAGACTTGCATTGCCTGCTAGCACTAGGGCTCATAATGTTTTTCATGTTTCTTTGGTTAAGAGATATGTACATGATCGTAACCATGTGATAAATTGGGATGTGATTCAGGTGGAACCCGAGGGAGAGTTCCGAATCGAGCCAATGCGCATCCTCGACAAGAAGGTCACAATGCTCCGGAGCCGGGCCATAGGTCAGGTAAAGGTGCAATGGGAGCACTACGGCACTGAAAGGGCTACATGGGAGCTGGAGGATGCCATGCGATTGGCACATCCATTTTTGTTCAATTTTGCAGAACATTGAGGCGATACGAGTGTAGCATTTTGTTCAATTTTGTAAGCACTGAGGATAGTGCTATTGAAGGGGGAGGGGAATGTAACACCCCGGTTTTGACCCCGTTGCATTAGATGTACATGATGTATATATTGTAATAATCATGGTGCGGAGTTAAAGGCCAAGGCCCCACCATCGATTAGTTATGCTATGTTTCGGATTGAAATTGTCACCGATGGTATATCGGGGCATGTGGCTTACATATTGAGTTTTGTCATCATGTAAATATGCATCTTTAATTAAATAACCCAACCAGCTACATTCGCGGAAACTAAATTGAGAAGGGGCATGATTCTCACAAGGATAAGGGTGGGGGATGTCAAACCTTGGGCAATGGGGGAAAAATCCATGTGTCACCTCCCCTTGTCTTACCCAACTTCCACCATTAAAAACTACTGCTATTAGTTGGGGCAGTTATGGCTGGGAGTGGAGTGTGGCAGGATTGTCAGTCCTTTCCCACACGCACACTCCACCAACGGGTTGACCTCATGATTGGCAAGGAAAAACAACCACCACCATCACTCCAGTGGACTCCCCATCCTCTCCACTACACCAGTCTTTCCTTTGTCTATTCATCCTCACACAGGGACGATTGTCTGTTCATTTTCTCAAACACAGGATTCTTTTCTTGTTTGGTCTCACACAGCCAGGAGAGAGGAGCCGTCTCCACTATCATTCACATTTTCCACACAGAGGAATCGAGTGTGTTTCAATCCGTATTGGGGATTGGTGTGAATCTTCTCTCACGCACTGGGTTTTGCGTTGTTGTTACTCACGCAGCAAGCTGGGAGCTTTTCGGTCACTATCACCCACGATTTTTCTTGTGGAGAGCCATTTTTATGCTCAAGGACTGTTTGTAAGTTTTCTCTACCGATTTGTGGCTCGTGCATATGTTTTTCCCTCTGTATTTGGGGTCTGGTGCAAGTTTCCCTCACGCACAAGTTGGGAGACTGTATTTTCTTCCCTAGTGTGGTCTGTGTAAGTTTTCCTGGTGACTCCGTCGTCCAGAACGGACTGTTGTTTTCCCCATGTCATGAGTTGTGTTTACTGATACGTTTTGGGACTATTGTAATTCGCTTGGGAGTCATTTTGGCCACGATAGGGCCAAGAACGACTCAGGAGTCGTTTCCCTGTTTAAGCTGTAACTGCTGATTGATTGCATGCGAGCAATAGTTGGTCTTCGGACTGTGTAGGGAGAAGGGATGGGGGATTGGTTTGCTTGATAAACTTGGTGTGTTTGGAAACCACACAGACAGAGCTAGAGGGATGGCTTTCTTCTCCACAACCCCTGAATAGCACTGGAAGGGAAGTCAGGTCCTGAGGGACTGTGTAGCAGAGAAGGGACTGATTCCTTGTGTTGGGTGTATGTGGGTGTCTTAGAAGTCAGGCTAGTTCTGGTGTAGGTGTTCCCAGCTCTGTAATGAGCTCATCGGCTTAGCATTTAGCCTTTTCCAACTCCTTGATGGCTTGATAAACCCAACTGTGTTGGCTTGGCTTTGTTTTGTGTATCCTTGGCTATGTGTAAGCCTACTTGTTCCTTATTTTTTGGAGAATCATGCCCAGCTCAGGGGTGGCAGCATTGCTGAGAGATTTAGGAGCATGCTAGCCTATGGTTGGGTGGAACATTGCAGCGACGTAACTAGTTGCGGAACAAGCTCTTCATAAGATAAGTAATCTTGTCTATTTTACTCCTGCAATCATTTTACTGTTAATGAATATGGTGAACATGTTGAATGCTTGTATGAATGTATGTTGCTTCCGCTGTGTACGATAAATAATCATGTATGCATGTTCTAGTTCAAAGCATTCTATTTTCAGCATTTCAATTTTTATGAATGCACATGTTCATGGGGATGGTTTCCTAGATCGTTAACGCCATGGTAGCATCCTCTTCGCTGGTCGGAGGGTCGGGGACGTTACATAAGTATTCTTGTGACCTTCCTCGTCGCTTCCACATGGAAGATTGTAAACCAACCCATTCTCCCTTCCATTCTAGAGTCAAACTTTCTGCCACTTCTACTTCCCCTCAAGTAGATGCTACCTTGTATCGTCAGCTTGTTGGTAGTCTTTTATACTTGACTCATTCCCATCCTGACCTTTCCTTTGTCGTTGGTCGTGTTGCTCATTATATGCAAACTCCTCATGAAAGTCACTAGAAAGCAGCAAAAAGAATACTTCGATATATTTGAGGTACAATTCAGTTTGGGATTCATTATAGTATAGGGGGGAAACCATTGATGGTTGGTTTCACTGATTCAGATTGGGCCAACGAGCCTGATGATCGAAAGTCTACTGCAGGTTATGTTTTTAGTCTGGGATCTGGACCTATCACTTGGGCTTGTAAGAAACAACAAGCTCTTGCTCTTTCTTCAGCAGAAGCAGAATATCGAGCCATAGTTAATGCCAGTCAGGAAGCTTTATGGCTTCAGCAGATCCTTTCAGAGTTTGGATTCGAGTAGCAACATCCTACTCCACTTTCGTGCGACAATCAAAGTGCCATCAAGCTTGCCAAAGATCTAGTTCTACATCAACGCAGCAAACACATTGAGCTACACATGCACTTCATCAGAAATATTGTTCATGATCGTGTTCTTGAAATGCTCTATTTCCCTCTAGATGATCAAGTTGTAGACATCTTCACCAAGTCTCTTACAAAAGTGAAGTTTTCTAAACTTCGATCTATGTTAGGAGTTCAGAAATGTGTCCTTAAGGGCAGATAGGCTCTAATGCCTCCTTCCTTCTCCTAATAGTGTCACTTTTGTAAATCCTTCAATCCTATCCCAAGTTGTTCTTAAGGGGTGATGTTCAAATATTTAGACACTTAGGAGTTAGTTAAGATCAACTTGTGTAATATATCCATTAGGTAAAGTGTGTTTCTTTAGTATGCATTTGTAAATATTCTAATCCGACGGTCACGATATGCTCTAGACATAAAGTGATCCAACGGTTCAACTTCTCTTAGATCATACCTACCATTGATCCGTGGCTTAATACTCGATTGGTCCATGATCTCTATTTAAAGAGCATGGAGGGTCCTTGGCTAGTTGATCAATTATGAGAAGCTCATGTAACTTTTCTTTTTTTGCATAATAAATTGCTCTAAGTAGCTATTTGGCTGGGGCCGTGGACTGTTTTCCTCTCGAGGATTTTAAGCATGTGACAAACATCGGTGTATTGATCTGTGATCTTTTTGTGTGAAGTGGTTTCTCTAAGTGTCCAGTGTTTTGGGAGTACCCTGTGTACCGAACATTAGGGGAGTGCAATATCTATCACATGTTTCATTTAAATTAATTTTTTACCCAATTAACTTCAATGTTGTGTGAAAGATCACCATCTACTAGACTCTAAAACAATGGAAAAGTGGATCTTGGAGCACACTGCATTATCAAAGAACATGAACTAGTAAGAAAACCATGTTCAATGGTGTTAGTACTTTCTTTGTTTGGTCCATTTGCTTCTCAAACTAAACCATGTTCAATGATGTTAGTACCTTTTTTGTTTGGTCCATTTGCTTCTCATTTATGGGGTTAGTGGGTATTGACTATGAAGATGAGCTTATTTTTATGGTTATATTTGTTATTAATTATGTGCCTAAAATACATATTTTGGCATACCTTTTTGGCTAATTAGAGTAATTTAGGATAGAGTAATTTAGGATGATATACAATGATACTAGTTCTTGTATAGTTTTCTTATGTGGCTTCCTGCAAGATACTTATGAGTAGTTTCCGAGAGGAAAAAATTATTAAACATAACATTAACCATTCCTCCAACATTAAAAGGAACTCAAGACCTATGACTTGCTATGTATCAACAATTACATTTACCTAGCTTATTTATTGTTTGTTTATATATAATACTTATTATAATTAGGTTGGAAGAATGTTCTTACGACACAATTACCAAGTGTCAACTATTGCATTTATTTGATGGGTTTCCTATGTCATTTAGAAACCTTTAGGTTGTGTGTTTATGATTTTTCGTCTTCTTTTGTTCTTCGTATTCTTTTGTTATTGTTTGTAGGCACCAAGAGTTGGGTATGATCATAATGCTTATTCTTGTTAGGTTGGGTATGTTTGTAGTGCTTATTCTTACAAGATTGGATATGGTCGAAACACCTATTCCTATTGGATTGGTGTTGGCATATGCTATTAAGATAAGAAAATGAAACCAACCTAATGCATTGGATCCTCTTGATTGAATGAAACAAGGTGGCTTGTTATCCATAGAAAAAAAGCTTATTGTTATTTGGTCAGTGCCAACATGAATTCCAAGATCGTTTCTTATTCTTGGGAACACTTATGGTACCTGGAACAATTTTCCTCCCCTTAGGAAACAATTTTTTATATTCATAGGTTGTGAAAAATGTCATTACCTTATTTCAATTTTATACCAAATAACAAGTGCAAAATCTGATTCTATTGTAGATTGCATCTTAGTGAAGGACACCAAAGAGCTTCGATTGCAAAATTCCTCTTTTCTGTATAATATTGGTTTTGTAATTAGAAGAAAATAAGATTAGATGTAATTGTTTAACGAAGTAAATTACAACTGATCCTTTAAATTCAAAACTTTTATAAAAGCTATTTTTATAATGTCCTAAAATTTACAATTTGACTTCTAAGTAATCTTTGCGTGGTCAAATTCTCTATATTTACCAAATGCTCCATACAATTATTTATTGTTGGTATGTTCACTTATGAATGGTAATGAGTTGAAGGTCCAAGTCTATAGAATAACTTAGCTTCTATATTGATATGTAGAAGTTGTTAACCACCATTTTCAAATTAAGTTACTTCTTTATTTTATGAATAAGCATGCATGCACCATCTTCTTCGTGGTGGATGGTGAGGAGAAGTTGCTTGCATAGTGTGTGGACCAGTTGGCTGTTGGTTCGTATGTTTTTCATGTTATTATACTCCATATCGAAGTCAACTAAGAAAAAAAGAACGGGTTCCTTTAGATGTCATATTTAGATTTTGCAACTCATTTGCCACCCTTTTGCAATGTGGAAGTGCTTACCAATTCCTACTTGGTCTTGTTGCAAGCATTTATTTTTCTATTCCATTTGTCTTTTGCACACATAGAGACAATGTGTCTTTGGACGAAATAAAAGCACACTGATAGGGCCAAATAAAGCTATAACGCATGTAGAAAAATTGATTATAGTTGGTAATCCTAAACGATAATAACATTTATGAGGGAAGTGAGAATTGTAATACAAGATATTGTTCTCACAAGAAATGTATCTTATATTTTTAAATGCTTTCCATTGCGTTCAAAACATGTTTTACTATAAATATTACATATGTATTTAAAGGCTACAAGTTAAAGAGAATACACTAGGTTTATTGAATTGTGAAAGTATTTTTTTTTTCAATGAAGTATTTTTGTCCATCCTGGATTGTGACCAATATTGCCTTCACACAAAATGTTCAAGTTTTATCAAATTGATATATTCAAAATCAAAAAATATTTTTAAAATTTAAGTGGATATGTTTAAGTTAAAAATTTATATAAATGCTTAAATTTTTTATATAAAATTGTTAAATAAAAAAAATTTCTTGAATTTAAAAACAAAATCTAAGTATTTTAAGACTACGAGTTGTAGTTTATCGTTATTACTTTGCACAGACCTACTACAGAGACTGTCATTACTATAGGAATATGTTAGCTTTGCAATTCAGAAATGAGATCCCAAGGGAAATGAGAAATATTTTTTTAACATTTTGAAACTTGCTGTTAATAAATAATTTTGAGGAAACATTCAATTACCTTTTACCTTTATAATAAGCATATTTTATACGGATCGATTATACATGAGCAAATTGTTATATATATATATATATATATATATATATATATGCATTGATTATACATGATTAAATTGTTATGCGATCATATATATATATAAAAGATGGTACATATTTAACTATTTTAGAAAATTAAAGTTTTAATATCTTATAAAATGTTATTTTGATTTTCTTATTCAATTGCTAACTCGAAAGGTTCTTTCTCAAGAACTTTTAGGAAGCAATTACTAAGCAATTTTATTGGTAATCCCACTTGTTTCTCATAATTCCAAACAACTCAGACAATCCAAACAATGAACGGTCATCCTGCGTTGAATAGATAATGCAACAATGATCAATGTGGTGTATTGTTTGTGTCTTTCAATAACTGTCATCCTTCGTTAATGGCCAGTGCGGTGTATTAGTTGTGTCTTTCAATAACCTCGTGAGCGTTTTTATATAAACACGTCCATACATTCCAATAATGAAAAATATAAACAAGTTGCATATACTGAGAATGCTACTGTTAAGTAATGTCAATCACGAATAGTTTTAATAATAATAGTAACAAATACCAGAGCGCATAAGTTAAGGGAGCTGTCTAATGAGGAGACTTTTTGATTTTTCAGGCTGATTTTCGGTGAATTTAATCTACAAAATCTGTAATTTCTGTTGTTTGTTGGGCGATTCTAAACTTAAAAATGAAATCAGGTGATAGGAAAATCCCCCAACACCCACACTCTGTAAGATCTAGCAGTGTTTTTGAAGGTTTTGAAAATTCAGTGAAAATTGGTGACAAAAAACTGGTAAAAACTAAACTGAAAGAAAGGTAAAAAAGTCTCCTCTTTAGACAACTAGTAACTTAAGTGTCACACACTGTCAGAACATAAAAGTACTTTATGAATTACTTTGTTCCTCTTCCCTAATATCCTCATCAATAAAGAAATGAATGACCATTTGTCTAAACAAGAAATGAATGACAATTTGTGTGATGAAAGTGCAGAGCATTTAATGATTTACTAGTTATGCCCATAGACATTTAGATATTATCTCAGATTTTGGACTTGTTAAATGCATTTTGATTGAGATTTAAATAAGCTTTACTTAAAGGGTGCTTATATAAACTAGTAAAAAAATTGTTTTTGTTTTTTATATCAGTTTTTATTAAATAGTATTTGTTGTGCTTAATCTAGCATGAACAATGGATATAAGATTATAAATTAGAGCCTTTGTTTAATAGCTAGCTATCTTCACAATACTAAGTGGTAAGTTGTCTCTATGTTTAGACTCTACATTTAAATTCCCAGGTGCATACTCCAAGCTATAAAACATTAAATAGTCTGTAGTATCTGGTTTGTAGTATAGCTATCATACAAAATATGAATGACAATTTGTTTGATGACAGTGCAGAGCATTTAATGCTTTAAGACTATTTAAATTTTAGGTGCATACTCAAAGCTATAGAGCATTAAATAACTTGCAGTGAATGACATTTCGTCTGTAGTGAATGGTAATTTATCAATTTGTCAGACAACAACAGAGACCATTTAATGCTCTAAAACTATTTAGACAACTGTAGCACAAACCATTTAATACTCTACAACTATAAAATTCTCACAGTACCTACCCACCCAAACTTTAAAACATTAAATAATCTGCAGCAGGATGTTTAGTGATGGTCATCCAACAGGAAATGAAGAGCAAGTTTTCAGATGGCAGTGACATTGCAGTGCATAATGTCAAATATATTAAGGTGATAGTACAATGCTGTGAGAAAACTTTGCTGGACGCTGGCTACATTTTTTGTCTTTGTATAGAAGAAACTAGTGTCCTACTTAGCTTGTACCGATTTTCTCTTCTGATTGATTTGAAGATCAATCCACCTTTGAGATTTTCAAAGATTTGCTCTCTCTAGCATATGGTCAGTTGTCAGTTATTTTGTTTCTTCCGGGTGATTATTTTCAAAAGTTTCTCCTATATGCTGCTAGATGGCCAATTGTTTTCCAAGAACTCATCCAAGAACTCATTAAATTTTATAGTTGTTTTGTAATAGCAAAATATTTTTTTTAATAGAATTTAAAGAGAGTAGTCTAAATATCACAGGCTAAATTTAAAAAGTTTCTAACTAAGAGCAGTGTCCTCGGTGAAGGTGTATCTGTAATCCTATCTTAGCAATTCTATTAGAGAAGTTCTAATGGTGGCTGGTATGGCTACTTTACTCTTCCTTGGTTTTTATATTCAGAATAAGAGAAACTATATATATTATATATCATGGTAGCGGCAGGAATTTATGTTTTTTATTCGTCCCTGCCCGAGGATGCAGGATCATATAAATCGTCCTGCTGAAATTTGTGAGTCCCTACACATATATCATTGTACTTTCCTATATGTTAAACTTAACTTTTGCTGGAGATGAATTTTTTTTTCTTCAAATATATAAACAAAAATTGTTTTTAATGTACTTTCCCCTATTTTAAACCTAAGATGTAATTTTTTGCTTCAAATATATAAACAAAATTCGTTTTTAATAAATGAATCAAAATATAAAGGCTCTTTGGCAACCAATCAATTAAATTGTGTGTTTATGTCAATGTACTTTCCCATATTTAGACCTAACTTTTGCTGCAAGATATAATTTGTTTGATGTTCCACGATATAATTTGTTTCTTCAAATATATAAACAAAAGTTGTTTTTAATGTATGAATCAAAATATAAAGGCTCTTGGCCAACCAATCATTTAAATTGTGTGTCTGTATGAAAGGGTGTTGATTATCATAAAATTCTTTGAAATTCTTTTACATTATAATGATTGATGGGATAGGAACTTTTACATTAATTTCATGGTATTTTAGATATTAATGGTTGGTTTTATAAACTCATATTTTTTATTGCTTTTTACATGCCATTTATGTCTCTCACCACCTTTTCCTTTAAAACCTTTCATAGACTGTTTATAATTTTCATCACTTTTTGCATCGCCACCTTTTGTCACCTTTTCTTTCAACATCTTTTGCATAAAAAAATTTCATAACTTATATTTTTCAACACCTTGTTCTCCTTCACCACCTTTTGTCACCTTTTCTTTCAACATCTTTTGGATGAAAACTTTTCATAACTTATATTTTTCAACACCTTCTTCTCTTTCACCACCTTTTGTCACCTTCTCCTCCAACACTTTTTTCTTCAACACCTTCTTCTCCTTCACCACCTTTTGTCACCTTCTCCTGCAACACCCTTTGGATGAAATTTTTTCATATGTATTCATTAATTTTGGATGAAGCTATGTAGATGCCACATAGTCCTTTTGGATGAAAATTTTTCATGTGTGTTCATTAATTTTGGATGAATTCATATGGATGCCATATAGTCTTGAGAGATTCCCTATCCTCATCACTGCCTTCTCTTCATTGCCTTTGAGTGCTTTTCCTTCATTTCATTTTCAGAAAGGAGATCCAATGTGCATTTATATATGTTATCTATAATGATTGATTGGGTTGTTTTTTTTGTTGTTAAAGAAATGTAACTACAGAAGATATTCTATCTTGTGTTATTGTTGTTATTATCCCTTCTGAAAATGTTGTTCCTCCGATTAGGGATGTCATTGATGTATTTGGTCTTGTAAAGTGTTGAGGTAAAACCTCCATTGTAAGTTGGGTCAATAGTACCCACAAAAGTATTATTAAAATGTATTTTTGAGTCTTCCAAGGCATCTCAACCCTAACAACAAGGAGAAGTCGACTCAGTTGGGTTAATAGGACGCTCAGCTGATCAATATAAATAGGATATGTTGGGCCTTGGGATGGTAGGGAAGAATTATTCCTAAGTATGGAAGAAGAGTGTAAAGGAGAAGAAGAAGGAGCTACGACATAGGAATCAACATCAAAGGAAAGGGAAGAATGTTGCGACAGAAGAAGGAAAGTGAAGAAGAAGACAAAGAAAGGCGTGGGCCAAGGAAGCTGCGTCAAATAAGTAAGCTGCAACTGAGTAGACTCCTTTCTTGGTTGAGCGGTTGAAAAGAGTCAACAATCCTTTATCAAGGGATGTGGACTTCTAGGTAGATAGTATCCTAGAAGGATATATCACTGTGTTTGTTGTTGACACAATAACCTCACACAATGAGGCATAGTGAAAAAATTTCAAGGACCACACAACCGATATCTATCATCTTTGAAGGTGTGGATAAAAATGATTTTATTTGAAAAATACATTCTACGAATGATAGACTGAATAGCAAAGGGTGACTATGTCTCAACAGAACCCTAGAGTGAGATGTTCCCAGGACATAGTGGAACTGAACTAGAGCTAGGATTTTTAAGAAGCAGAAGAAGATTCATATTTGGTAAAAGAAGGAAAACTCTGTTAGAATGAGAGAGTTGCAGCATAGATCGAGAAGAAGAAGGATACGAGTTTGCGTCATACTTAAATGAAGGATATTATGACAAAGAGGAATAATATCAGCCGATCTGAGAAGGAGATGAGGAGTTAGAAGAATCGTTTGAAGCCCCAGAAAAAGAATGTGCTTACAACTCGCCTACCATACCAGAGGTAAGATCGCCAGACATATCTCCAAGTAATTATGTAAATACAACTACTACTAACATTGTAAATAGCGGACAAGGAAGTCCGACTAGTCCGAATTTTATTCCCACTGTACCACTAGCAAATACAATGGCTGGAGCTAACATTAATCTCCCAATATTCAATTGAAATGGGTTGGAAGACTTTGAGCAGCATTGGTCCCTTTTTGATGTTGTCTAGACTGTATGACAGATCTAGGACGAGGATATCAAGAAAGCACAAATGATAATGACTCTGTGAAGTCATGCATTGGACTGGTATATGAAATTTTCCATAGTACCAACAGTAGTGCTCCCGGAAACACTCAACGAGATTCAATTGGGGTTGAAACATGAATTCAAAAAGCCGAAGTCCAAATCCAAATGCATCACTGAGATCAAAGAAATTAAGCAGCTACCGACATAATCTGTTTGGAACTTTGACCAAAGATTTAAGACATTAATGGCCAAAGTGAGTTTCCAAATGTCGGATGTGCAACACAAGGAATGGTTTATTCTTGCCTTACTACCACATATTTGAACCATGTTTATGCAACATAAATTCATGTCGCAGATAGAGGATTTTGAAATAGAAATGAAATTAAAAGCCTCTCTAGTTGGAGACACTGGCTCAAGAATGATGCAAATTCAGTCGCAGCTGACCAATCTTACGATGCAGATCTAGGACATTAAAATAGGCAAGGAAGTTCAGGAGGAGCTATGGTGTACAAGGTGTAGATCATATGCACACCATAAAGATAATTGCCAGCGCTCATGAACTATGTCGCATCTGGTGCACCAAACCGATTAAACACACCAAGAATGCCTTGGTGTAGAATTTGGAAAACTAGAGGTCACAAATCTGAGGAATGCCTGTACTTACAGAAGATTATGAGTGCACCCGCTAGTATGTATTGTAAATTTTGTAAGTCAGTAGGTCATGATGATAAATACTACAGAGCACTCCAGCTGCTGCAAGAGAAGACAGTGGATACCTACCTAATGAAAAATGATGAACAAATGCAAGATGAACAAGTGCATCCTTAGTATCATCCTACACAGTATCAACAACAACAATATCCTCAACCACAATACCAACAAAATCAGTATCCTCAATAACAACAACAATACCCTCCACAATGGAGGGGTGGGAATGTTGGAGTAGGGCCCGCAGCTACAGCAAAAGCTCCTATATCGGGACAAGAAAGTCAAAAGAAACAGTACAGGAAGCGGCCGAGAATAGAGAGCTCAACCACTACACTTAAGGCAGCGGCGAAGACAGGAGGGCTGAGCTACCCTCATAAAGGAAAAGGAGCAACGGGCCGAGGTATTCAAGACAAAGGAAAGAAGGGGAGCAACCGAGGAAGCGGCGCCCATACCCAAGATCAGCGTCGGGAAGCATGGAACACTGGACAGAGCTACAGTATGACCAGTAAGCGGCAGTTCAAAGTACAGATGCACCGACTGTCACAGTTAGGGTTTTTTTGGTTACTGTTGGGATAGGCCCACAGTTTTGTATCAGGGTGAGACCTTCAGGCCACCTATTTAAGCATGTATTTTGTATTGTAGACAGTTAGACAGTTGGTCAGTTGGGTAGTAGATAGACAATTAGCCAGTTGTTTAATCATCTGTATTGTAAGATACTAAGAAAGAGTCGAGCTCTGGTTCTGTTATTCAGTTTGTATTATCTTACTGTAACCAATAGCCGACTCCTTGAGTATGAATGTAACAATTCGTAGGGATTGAGAGAGAGAGAGAGGATATATTGTAAGAAGAAAGCAGAATAGAAGAGAAGAGATCTAAGAGAGTAGGGTTCCAGCTGAGAACACGGAGTTTCCGAGAAGATCTCGAGCTGCATAATAGGTTGCAGCGGAACTGTGTTTACTCTCTCAAGATATAATATAAAAACCAGTTCCTGTGGACGTAGCTTCCTCCTTGGAAGTGAACCACGTAAAATTAGTGTGTTGTGTGACTATTTCATGTGATTGTGTTTACGTATTTGCTATCTGTTACATGTTACATGAGCTTAGCTAACAGTTAATGAATGTGTGTATGCTATCCTTCAATTTATAGTAACGTAGAGGATTAAACATGAGTTGTATGTGTTAAGTATTCTACATATAAGTGTATCAGTGTTTGATTCAGACCGTAACAGTTAGTGTCAATTGATTCCTATATATTCAGTTCCGCAAGTTGAGCGCAATAGATGTTGACCATATTAGACTATAGAAGCTAAGTGAAGTTGTTTAACACCCTTGTGAATGTTATTTGAGCTAGTATAAGAGAGAAAGGAAAGTCATTGGACCGTGAGAGTTGGAGAGTCCTATTAAGTCTTACCATAGAAGCTATCGCAGCGCAGAAAGGCGATATCGCACTGTCGGAGGAGCCGCGGTGTGGGATATCGCAGGTAAAGAGTCAAATAAAAAGGAAAGTTTGTGCATCATAGGAGAATCTGTGATGCGATAAGAGTCCATTTCATAGCGGAGTCTGCGCAGAAGAGAGATACAACATTATAAAGAGACTCAACTGGTTAACCAGAGTCAAGAGAAACCTAGGATGCTACAGAACTTGGTTGAGGACACCTGAGTCTTCATCCACCCCATCTAGGATCACTTTGGGTGAGACTTCAGGCCGTTCTGTGATCTATCGTCGAAAGGGCCAGTGAGCTATGGGTTTTGTTGGTACATCACAGTAAACCCAGGTCTGCCCATAGATAACCAACAAATGGTTCCGTTGCCGATTTTGAACAAATTGAAGAGCTAATGTTCTGTTGGCATCCTACTAAAGAAGAACTTAACCACTGGGTTGAGTCTAAGGAGAGAGAATTTGCTGAAAAAGAAAACAAGATTCCTAGGCTTAGTACAGAGGACTGGTTACAAAAACATATCTTCACAGACCTACATACGATATTTTTTGCGACCTATGTAAATGAGTTGTACGACTGGTTATCAAAGTTGACTGATAAGAACATATTCAAGAAGAAAAGGAACATTATCTGGACATTGGAGCTGATTCACACCATGAAGAGCGTTGATAATCCCATTTTGCGGGTAGTATACTTCTGGCTTGCGAGTTTGCTAGAAGGTTTCATTACAGAGTTTGCAGTTGATCAAAGAAAGAGTTTTAGCGAAGCGGAGAGGTACTTCTTCAAAGGATATCGCGGTAAGTACTTGACCTATTTAAACTTGTTCCTTAAGATGTTATTACATGAAAAAGGAGTATTGGATATATTCTTAGATGAATAAATTAAGTAAGTGTAATGTCACAAGAGTTTGAGAGTGATTTTGAAGAAATTGGATGTACACGTAGTGGTAAGAAGTATAAAGTAGATTTCAGATTTTCCTTCTTTGAAGACAGTTCAGACAGTACTAGAGAACAGAGTCAAAATAATAGAGAAAGAATAGTAGGGGGTATCCCTTACCACCCTTATACCCCACAGAAAGCAACCGGAACTCAGAATAATCCCGCAGGAACTCCATCTAGTAGTTCACACACAGTACATACTACAGTTACACCGCCGAGTGGTAGTAACATAGCAAATCAGAATCCACCACGTAGAAATAGAATGGGGGATGATATGAAGTTACCTACCTTTAAAGGTACAGGGGAAGAAGACCTAGAACATCATTGGTTCCTATGTGAAGCCGTATGGACCATTAAACAGATCCAAGATGATAATACTAAACTTGTCCAGTTGGCCACTACACTTAGAGAACGAGCTTTAACATGGTATATGAAGTATACGACAGCACAGCCCATAACGCTCGTACAGGTGAGGACCGCCATGATTAAGGAATTTAAGAAACCTAAGTCTGAGTCACAATGTATTACAGAACTTAAAGACATCAAACAGTTACACACAGAGTCAGTATGGGACCTTGATAAAAAATTTAAAGCCCTTATAGACCAAGTTAGCTTTGAGTTTGCGCCGGAGCAGCATAAGGAATGGTTTATTGCAGCACTGCTCCCTCACATCAGACTTCCACTAATGCAATAGAGACTCCGTACGCAGGATGAAGCATTGGAGATGGAAATGAAACTAGAGGCTTCACCTCTAGCTGATACTAGTACAGGTATGACAAACTTACAAAATCAGTTAGCCAATCTCACTTTACAGCTGCATGAGATTAAGAAAGGAAAATAGGTTGCACAAGAGTTATGGTGTACAAAGTGTAAAGGACAGGGCCATACTAAAGATAATTGTCCAGTATTTGTTGAGTATTTAGCAAGTGGGGCTCCTAACCCCTTAGTTCAGAATCAAGGGCCATGGTGTGAAATCTATAAAATAAGAGGACATAGACCACAAGAATGCCCTTTACTTCAGAAGTATGTACAAACTCCTAAGAACTTATACTGTAACTTCTGCAAGTCAGTAGGACATGATGAAAATAATTGCAGAGCTTATGATCTCATGATAGACAGAAAAAATGACCTCTACAGAGTCCAGTCAGAGACATCAGGTCCAGCAGCAGGACTACAGCATGAATCCGCGCATGTTCGCCGTGGAGGAGGATTCAGAGGACGAAGCCATGGTGGAGGCTTTGGCCGTGGTGGAGACTTTGGCCGTGGCTGTGGACCGATTATTTTTATAAATGTGGAGCCATAGGACATTATGCTAGGGATTTCCAGAACCCTACTATGACATGTAAATATTGCAAGTCCTATGATCATACTATAGAAGAATGTCCTATCTTGATAGCCAAGATGAGGGACCCTAAGCCAACAGTAAACCAGAACATTCAGCTTATTGCTGCTGAGCAGAAAGAACCAGAACCAAGAGTCAATATTGTGACTCACAGCGGTGCTTCTACTAGTAGGACATCGCAGGATGCAGAAAAGAATATAGGTCCAGAGTGGGTGCATAAATCCAGTGATAAATCAACACCACTTGACCCACAGAAGAACAAAGAAATGTTTCAGCAAGCTAAAACGTTCTTTACTAAACCTACACCATCAGGATCGTAGGTATTGCCTTATAAGGGCGTACTGCAGTAGCAACATTGTGGTGTTAGTCCTGTGCAGACGTCGCAGGTTACCACATTGGGAAGGTGCGAAGAAGATGAGTTGACAGGAAGTGTCCAATCCTTCCTGCGGAGCTGTTTGAAACTCATTAGAAATGAGAAAGCTATCGGAGAGCTTCAACGCATCATAGACCAGTACCAGCAACCTTCTTCCGTGAGTAATACGTAGTGTGATGTTCATAATATTATGGGCCATACAAGAACCATAAGAGAAATGAGACTCACAGCGCAAATTGGAGAATTTGAAATGGATGAGGTAATCCTAGATTTAGGATCAGAGGTAAATGTTCTGACTAAGCAGACATGGGAACAGATGGGTAGCCCTAAGTTAGCCAAATCACCTATCCATCTACGACTCACCAATCAGCAGAGGGTATCGCCACTGGGTCGATTACCGCAAGTACCAGTTGATATTGATGGAGTTCACAGCTTTGTAGACTTTGAAGTCATAGAAATCATTGGCGATAGCAGACCGTATCCAGCTTTACTAGGTATTGATTGGGCAATCGATAACATGGCCTTTATCGATTTAAAGAAAAGACAAATGACTTTTGAGGATAATCAGATTCGAGTCATCGCACCGTTGGATCCTTTCCAAGGTCCTCGTTATATTGAACCCATCAGAGCAGAGGAAGAGGTGCGTAATATGGAAATCCTCTATCAGATGACTGCTAATCAGAGTGATTACATCAACCCCACCACAGAAGGAAATATCAGTTGGCGATGCGACAGCTCATGTGCATCAGATTCAGATGTTGGCTTAGAAAATTGGCAGAATAGACTTTATGAAGTCTCAGCTCGCAGATGTGAATTTATGACTAAGTCACTCCGATGGATTGGCGCAGAGGTTAAGGATATTCTGTCATTTCATGGCTTAGCGGATGTTAATGAATTTTTACAACAGTTTGAGCAGGAAATTCCTCATGAGCAGAGGATGGCAGCTATTGACCTTGCAGTCAAAGCCACACCTGCAAGATGGTGGCATGCCCATAAAGAACATATCACATCATGGGATGATTTTAAGAGACTGATGGCGATCAGATTCTCTAATAACAAGGAGCCTTTACAGCAGAAATACATAGGAGAAAGTGACCCTAGGTCACATATTAAGATTTGTGAACAGAGTTGGTTGGACATTCCAGAGGATGAATGGGTTCACCTATTCATTCACACTTTAGACACAATCCCAAGGAACTGGTACACTGAGACAGAGTTGCGCAGAGGAACTATTTCATGGCCAGTTATGATAGACAGCTTTCTACTCACTTTCACTTTTGAATATGAGTATCCAAGCATTGATCAGGCTCTAGGTAGTATAAAGGCTAAGATATTTGAAGATTGTACCCTACCAGTGTATACTCAACCTGATTGGATTGTCCAATTAGAACAAGCACTAGAGTGTTACAACTTCGCAGAAGAGCTAGTGGATGAGGATGAGAATCCTTGTAGTATCAACATTCCAGAGTCTGAAGGGACTCGTGAAGTTGATGGACCAAAGCTAGAGTTTCCAGCTGTCATAGAACCTATCAAGATTAAAAAGATCAATATTGGCATAGAAACAGAACCAAAGTTTACCTCTATTGGAGACTATTGGGATGATGAAATATTAGGACACATTGCAGATCTGTTACACGACTATCAGGACCTATTTCCCACTAAGTTCACAGAGATGAAAGGAATATTGGGAGATTTGGGAGTCATGCAGATTCCTTTGAAAGAGGATGCTAGGCCAGTTAAGCAGCGTCCATACAGATTGAATCCTTGCTATAAAGAAAAAGTTAAAGATGAGATTGATAAGATGCTAGAAGCAGGCATTATTGAACCAATAGAAGAGAGCGAATGGGTTAGTCCCATGGTTGTACAGGAAAAGAAAACCAAAGGAGAAATCAGGATTTGTGTCGATTTGCGCAAACTCAACGACGCATCACTTCATGACCCATTTCTGACACCTTTCACTCATGAAGTTTTAGACAATGTGGGTGGACATGAGATCTATTCATTCACTGATGTATTTTCAGGCTATCACCAGATAAGAATCCATCCAGAGGATCGACATAAGACCACCTTTGTGACAGAATGGGGCTCATTCCAGTATATGATAATGCCCTTTGGTCTTAAAAATGCACCAGCTATTTTTTCTAGAGTAGTAGTTGCTGTATTTAAGGAATACATCCATAAATTCTTAGAAGTCTATTTTGATGACTGGACTGTATTTGGATTAATAAAAAAGCATATAGGATATTTAAGGCTCATGTTAGAGAAATGTAGGCAAGATCAGATTTCTCTTAACTTGAAGAAATGTATATTTTGTGCGCCATTTGGTATTTTTTTGGGTCATATTGTTTGCAGACAAGGCTTGCTGGTAGATCCTGCAAAGATTGCCATCATTGTAAATCTTCCAGCACCCAACTCAGTCAAGCAATTGAGTACAGTTCTTGGTCATACCGGCTACTATAGAAAATTCATCAAAGGCTATGCAAAGATCACAACACCTATGGAAAAGTTGTTAAAGAAAGGCGTGAAATTCCTATGGAACGAGGAATGCCAGCAAAGTTTAGACACTCTTAAAGAGAGGATGGTTACAACACCTATCTTAGTATTCCGAGATTGGAACAAGCCATTTCATGTACATGTGGATCCATCTGGCATCGCACTGGGGATTGTCTTAACACAGCCAGGAGAAGGGGCTATTTATCACCCTATCGCGTACTCCAGCAGAAAGTTATCTACCATAGAAAAGAACTACACCACTATAGAAAGAGAAGGATTAGCTATGGTGTATGCTCTACAGAAGTTCAGGCACTACTTGTTGGGTGCCTCATTCAATATGTTTACTGACAATTCTGCTTTAAAGTATTTGGTCAATAAACCAGTGTTAGGGGGAAGGATCTGTATAGGGTTACTCTTATTTCAGGAGTATGATTTTGAAATTATTGTAAAACCAGGAAAATTAAATGCCAGACCTGATCATCTATCGCAAATAGACTCAGGAGAAGAACCAAGTAATTTAGAGGATAATTTGCCAGATGCGCAATTGTTTTCTATCCAGATCGCAGATGAGTATTACGAAGATATTATCCAATTTCTCACTATATGGTGGGCACCAGTTGAGTTTACTAAGTAGCAAAAGAAACAGTCAGTTGTGAAAGCAGCAGATTTCACTTCGATCGCAGGACAATTATATAAGTTAGGTATAGATGAAGTCTTGCGCAGATGCGTGATGCCGCATGAGAAAGAGTCCATTATCAGGGAAACACATTCAGGTACCACAGGAGGTCATTTCGCAGGAAAGCCGAATGCGCAGAAAATTCTAGCTATAGGATTATGGTGGCCTACTTTGTACAAAGACACTAAGGAGTTTTACAGATGCTACGATATCTGCCAGAGGGTAGGAAAACCTTCACAGAGAGACAAAATGCCGCTATGACCATAGATCATGCTACGGGCATTTGACAAGTGGGTTATAGATTTCGTGGGTCCTATCAACCCACCCGAAAAATGATCTGGTGTGAGATACATCATCACAGGAACAGAATACCTCACCAGATGGGTAGAGGCCAAAGCAGTAAGGAATTGTGATGCTGCTACAGCTGCACAGTTCATTTTTGAAAACATCATTAGTAGATTTGGATGTCCAGTAATTTTGATTAGTGATCAAGGCACACATTTTTTGAATCACACTATTGAGGCCTTGACGGAGGAATTTCAGATACAACACCATAAGAGCACTCCCTACCACCTGCAAGCTAATGGTACGGTGGAGGCTTTTAACAAGATTCTAGAAAATGCTCTTAATAAGACCTGTAATAGCCAAATAAATGATTGGGACCTCAGGGTTAATGCTGTACTATGGGCTTATAGAACTACATGCAAGAAACTTACAGGGCACACACCTTTCAACTTGGTGTATGGACAAGAGGCAGTTTAAGAATTGCTCAAATTACCAAGATGGCTGATGCAGATATGATGAATGACAGGTTAGCGCAACTGCTTGCCTTAGAAGAAGACAGATTCATCGTAGGATTTCATCAAAAAGTGCAGAAGGCACGAGAAAAAGATTGGCATGTCAGGCACATTAAGAGAAAGAGCTTTCAGAAAGGAGACCTAGTGCTCCTTTATGACAGTAAGTTTGTTAAGTTTCTAGGGAAGTTTAAGACGCATTGGTTGGGGCCATATTAGATTCAGCAAGTTACAGAAGGAGGTGTCGTTCAACTCAGTAAACTGAATGGGGAGCTTGCTCCTACTTTCATTAATGGCAGTAGGTTTAAGATTTATAGTGATAGCCACCCCACCCCCAATCTTAATGCAAGGAACTGCCTGTGCAGATGTCTAATGTAGTTGAAAGGAGACATCGCACCTATAACTAGTCTACACTAAAAAAAAAAAAAAATTTGGCATGAAGCTTTTGGTTCAGGACGATGCAGTGTGACATCGCAGCAATGCGATGGGCCCCATGCCACGTAGACGATTTTGGAAAGGAACAATGGGCTAGTCACTTTTCCCTCTAACAAGCAGTTAATACCGGACACGAAAGCTATCCATTACCCTAGATTTGGAAACAGTATAGTGATATTCCCAGATTTGGTAAATCTTGGTCGAGACGGGCACCTGTGCACAATTTTCAATTGAAATTTGATCGGATTTTCAGCAATTAATGAGGATAGAAACGACGGGTGTTGTCTTGTCCATGCAATAAATGCTGTCGACGGGTCCAGCTTAAGTGACCGTTGCTTCAGAGATTATGGCCTTCGTTATAAGTACATATATCATTCACACAGAAGAGTTACTTTAGCGATTTATGAGAGTTATAGAGCAATTTGTAAGAGTTTTATTTGAGCAGAGATACTTCAGTTACAGAGTGATAGTTTCCCCAATTTCGCAGCCATTTCGAGTCCAGAGTATTGCACCAAGTGGTGTATGTCCGAGAAGGAACCTTTAGAAGACGTTGTGCGACGATTCCAGAGTGGTGGTCTCCTGTCTGTTATGACGACGCCACCCAAGGTTGTGAAATTAGGTGCACCACAGGTCAGACTGATGCCAAGGATGAGGAGTCAAGCTCAGATAGTCGAAGAGTCCAGCTCAGAGAAGCGAAGAAGAAAGACATGAAGATCATTGAAGATAAGAAAACAGAGCAGAAGAATGATGAGAAGAAATCTACCGACAAAAAGAAAGAGGAAGAAAGTAAAAATGAGAAACAAAAGGTAATGGGAGAAGGAAGATGACCTATCTCATTAGCTAAGAGAAGAACAAGCGATTGCAGTGGCAAAGAAATGAAAATATGAATATCATACGCAGTGTGAATACCTGGAGCGATTTGTTGAGAAGAAAAATGAAAGGGGAAAACAAATTAGATAAGCAAAACACTTAGCTGAGACAACAGAATGCAGAGCTCACCGCAACCTTTCAGACAAAGGTAGAGGAGTTGAGAGTATATGAAGAAAGAGAACAGGACCTCAGTCAGGTCTTGTAGAACATTGCACTAGAGTTAACCTAGTGTAATATAGAATTTTCCTTACCTCTACCATAGAAGGTAAAAAGAATTGAAGATAGAGCAAAGGCTCTGGAAGAGACAATGATCAAGATGGAGGAAGACCACAAAGCACAGATTGTTGAGCTTGAGGCTTGAGCACCAGGCACACCTCAGGCAGATAAGGAAGCAAGGGCAGAGGCCTTTAAACTCGCTTCAACATAGATGAAGTGTCGCATAGATGATGCAGAGTCATTGCTAGCCGATGCGACAAAGACATGGTCAGAGCTAGACGAGCTCCCAGCTAAACTGGAATTGCAGCAGAGCATACAAAACATAGAGAAGGCCACAACAGAATGAAGGAAGAAGTAAAGAGCTTAGGAGCTCTTGCAAAGATGAAGAGGATGACAGAGATGAACCGGTTGCAACAGGAAGCGCAGTGGTTAAGAGAAAAAGAGATACAATTTAATAATCTGCTTCAGCCATATCAGGAACAAATCACAGAACTGGTCGATGTGGTTGAGCAGAGAGTCAAGGAGTTCACTACAAGCAAAAGTGAAATTGATGGCATAAAAGACTCCATAATTAGTCAAGTTATGCTTGAAGCGGCACAATAATGTGTCGAAGCTATGGACAAAGAAGTCGCAAGACTTCGAGAAAGATTTGCAAGGACTTCGCAGGAAGCTAAGGAGAAGCTACTGCAAGAGAAGCCAGCTGTTAGTGGCTCAAGGATGAGCCACAAGTAAGTGTTAGGGGACTTTTGGAGCAGGGCTCATAGCTACAATAAAAGATGCTATATGGGGACAAGAAAGTCAAAAGAAATAGTACAGGAAGCAGCCGAGAAGAGAGAGCTCAACCACTGCACTTAAGGCAACGACAAAGACAGGAGGGCTGAGCTACCCTCATAAAGGAAAAGGAGCAACGGGACGAGGTATTGAAGACAAAGGACAGAAGGGGAGCGATAGAGGAAGCGGTTCCCATACCCACGATCAGCGCCGGGAAGCGTGGAATACTGTAGAGAGCTGCAGTATGACCAGTAAGCGGCAGTTCAAAGTACAGATGCACCGACTGTCACAGTTAGGGTTTTTTGGGTTACTGTTGGGATAGGCCCACAGTTTTGTATAAGGGTGAGACCTTCGGGCCACCTATTTAAGCATGTATTTTATATTGTAGGCAATTAGACAGTTGGTCAGTCGGGTAGTAGATAGACAATTAGCCAGTTGTTTAATCATCTGTATTGTAAGATATTGACAAAGAGTCGAGCTCTGGTTCTGTTATTCAGTCTGTATTATCTTACTGTAACTAGTATCCGACTCCTTGAGTATGAATGTAACAATCCGCAGGGATTGAGAGAGAGAGAGAGGATATATTGTAAGAAGAAAGTAGAATAGAAGAGAAGAATTTAAGAGAGAAGGGCTCCAGCTGAGAACACGGAGTTTCCCAGAAGATCTCGAGTTGCATAATAGGTTGTAGCAGAACTGTATTTACTCTCTCAAGATATAATATAAAAACCATCTCCTGTGGACGTAGCTTCCTCCTTAGAAGTGAACCACGCAAAATCACTGTGTTGTGTGACTATTTCATGTGATTGTGTTTAGGTATTTGCTATCTGTTACCTGTTACATGAGCTTAGCTAACAGTTAATGAATGTGTGTATGTTATCCTTCAGTTTACAGTAACGTAGAGGATTAAACATGAGTTGGATGTGTTAAGTATTCTGCATATAAGTGTATCAGTGTTTGATTCAGACCGTAACAGTTAGTGTCAAGTAATTCCTGTATATTCAGTTCCGCAAGTTGAGCACAATAGATGTTGAGCATATTAGACTATAGAAGCTAAGTGAAGTTGTTTAACACCCTTGTGAATGTTAGCTAAGCTAGTATAAGAGAGAAAGGAAAGTCATTGGACCATGAGAGTTGGAGAGTCCTATTAAGTCTTACCATAGAAGCTATCGCAGCGCAGAAAGGTGATGTCGCACTGTCGAAGGAGCCGCGGTGTGGGATATCACAGGTAAAGAGTCAAATAAAAAGGAAAGTTTGCACATCATCGGAGAAGTCGTGATGCGATAAGAGTCCATTTCATAGCGGAGTCTGTGCGGAAGAGAGATACAGCATTATAAAGAGAATCAACTGGTTAACCAGAGTCAAGAGAAACCTAGGATGCTACAGAACCTGGTTGAGGACACCTGAGTCTTCAGCCACCCCATCTAGGATCACTTCAGGTGAGACTTCAGGCCGTTCTGCGGTCTGTCGCCGAAAGGGCCAGTGAGCTAGGGGTTTTGTTGGTACATCACAGTAAACCCGGGTCTTCCCATAGATAACCAACAGGGAATTTTAGAGGTCGAGTACAACAACTAGGAGGAGGATTTGGTCGAAAAAGAGGCCAAATCATATGTTATAATTATGGGAAGCCATGACATTTTTCCTGAGATTGTCAAAGTCCTGCGAAAAATACTTTGAGAATTTTTTTGTTGTTGTTGTTATTATTGGAAGTTTTGGAATAATATAAAAGTTTGGATATATATATTTATTTCCAATATATGAAAAAAAAAGGGAATAACTAGCAGTGATATATACAAACCAATCTTTATGAGGAAAGATATGGTGCGAAGCACCAGAATCTAATAACCATTCCTCATTACATTCAGAAATATTACAAACAGACAAGACCTCATAAATCATACCTGAATCAGAAGACTTAACTGAGTTTGCCTCTGACTTGCAGTCATCATTCTTGGATTCTTGTCTCTTCCAATAGTCTTTCTTGAGATGACCAGTTTTGTTGCAATACCAACATTTTAATTTACTCTTTCTGCCCTTCGACTTAGACCTAGAAGTACCTCTTGACTTTTCTCCTTTATCCCTGGAATGGCCTCTAACAACCAAAGCTTCTAGCGAAGAGGTTTCAAGACTGGTTTTCTTCATTAATTCCTCAGACAATAATGCTCCAACAACATTGTCAAATTCTAAAGTATCGGTTGTAATAAGGCTAATGGAAGAAACTGCTTGACCCCAAGACTCAAGTAAAGTACACAAAATATTCACTGCTTTATCTTCATCATCAATTTTAACATCCATACTACTCAACTAGCAAATAAGAGTGTTAAAAACATTTAAATGATTTGCAATTTTTGTACCTTCTTTCATTCTCATACCATACAACTATCGCTTCAAGTAAATTCTGTTTGTTACTGATTTGGTCATATACAGACTTTCTAGTTTGTTCCACAAGCTTTCTGCTGATGTTTCTCCAATAATGTTAAATAACACATCATCCACAAGACATAAACGGATTGTGCTTAGCACTTTGGCATCTAGATCCTCCCATTCATCATCTGTTACGATGAGATGTTTTTTCCTTTTCCCGTCTAAAGCTCTCTGTAACCCCTGCTGAACTAATAAATCTCACATCTTTAACTTCCAAAGTTTAAAATTGTTTTTAGCATTAAATTTTTCAATCTCAAACTTCATGCTAGACATCTTTGAACAATAATTTAAACTTTTCAATTTCAACCTTTTAAATTATTTTCACCCCAAACAACACGCCAATACTATATTCTTCAAACTCTAATTATTGGCTTGAATGTCTTATATATATATAATTTAAACTTTTCAACCTTTAAATTATATATATCATTGCTAGTTATTCCCTTTTTTTTCATATATTGGACATAAATATATATATCCAAACTTTTATATTATTCCAAAACTTCCAATTTCAGGCTTCCAAAAAATATATAAATATATATATTCCAGATACTTCTAATAATAACGAATTTTTTTTATCAGAGTATTTTTATTATTATTTTCTTATCTCCATACGGCTTCCATCATACGGCTCCAAAACTTATATTTAATAAACTTTACCACTTTGCGGTTGTAGCTCTTCTTCCTCCACTGCGTCTAGGCAGTAAAATACAAATGGATACGGATTTCACGTTGTTTTTCCATCTCTCCAGAGGATCAATGTTCACTTCACACACTGACAACGATTATCTATCATTTTCAGCACCGATGGCTTCTTCACAGCAGTCACTTCTCCATTGGGCCAGTCTTCAGTAATGATTCTGGCAGCAACGATCCTTCACAGGAAGGAAGCGCTGGCTCTTCTCCCACAAATGCAGATCATCCAAACAACAAATCCAGAACAATCCTCTTCAGTGCTTCTTTGTGGGTGTTTTGGCAACAGCAAACAACGTTCACAGCCAGCAGCAATTTTATCACAATATCTCTTTCAACACTCCGGCTCTGATACCACTTGTAAAATTCAAGAGACACATTCAGATAATCAGACAATTAATAACAGCATTAGAACACCAAAATTTCATGTGGTAAAACCCCAACATGGGGAAACATCCACGGGAAAAGTATTGAAGCTCATTAATAGAGAAAGAGAGATTACAAGATGGTCTCAACCTCACAGACAACTCTCTACATTGTGTATCCCAACCATACACTATATACTTCATGAATTTAGTTACATGAGTAAAGCGTTGCCGGTTATGCCCATTATGAGAAACTTCCCGTAAACATCTGTAATGAGAAAACTCCCATAAACAAATTAGATTAGTTCTCATTTAACATATTCCACAAAATATCTTGAAACTTGTATTGGATCAAAATTTGAAAATTGGAAAACACCTAGTGTTCAGATCTTTTTTCTAGATGGGTTTTGAGTCTTGTTTTCTAAAACCTTCCATAAAAAAAATTACTGCAAAAATTCCAAGATGACTCATTTTGAAGAAAACAACCTTGATGAAAGAGCTCTAATACCAAATGTTAAGCAACAAATTTCCAAAATAGCATGAAAAGAGAAGACATATACTAGAAAGATTACTCCATGCCTTAATAATGAATAGCATAGATGAATAGAAAGCTTCTTCGATGAGGGAACCTCCTTATACAACGTACTAAGTACACAAGACAAGAGAAGATGCTCCAAATGAAAAGGTATCCTTACTATATATAGGATACTAATAGGTACAATTCAAACTAACTGACCCAAGCCAATGTAACTAATATAACCATACTAATGATAATTACAACTGATGGACCAAGCCGACGTCAAAACTAGAGTAATGTGACCAATATAAGGGGAAATGCACCCACATTTAGGGCTTAACAAATTTCTAGGTTTTTAATAAGCTCATATTAATTAGCTGGTGGCACCCTACATACATGAAACTCATCTAGCAGTAAAAAAATGTATCTATTAATATTTATTGTACAATAAGGTTTTTACGCATGTATTGTAAATTTTCCCATTATATCATAGCATCATAACAATATCGAGCAATATGTTGCAAGAAAATGCTTCATGAATGGTGTCTTCTACAGAAAAATCTAAGGTTGTACATCCTTTCCAGCCAGACTGTATAATTATTGTTATATATAACTCTGTAATGAATTAATATTAATAGTTAAGGGAGTACAATATCTATCACATGTTTCATTTAAATTATTTTTTTACTCAATTAACTTCGATGTTGTGTGGATTCTCACCATCTAATAGACTCTGAAACAATGGAAAAGTAGATCTTGGAGAACATTGCATTATCAAAGAACATGAACTGGTAAGAAAACCATGTTCAATGGTGTTAGTATTTTTTTGTTTGGTCCATTTGCTTCTCATTTTAAGGGTTAGTGGGTATTGACAATGACAATGAGCTTATTTGTTATGGTTATATTTGTTATTAATTATGTGCCCAAAATACATATTTTGGCTAATTGGAGTAATTTAGGATGATATACAACGATACTAGTTCTTGTATAGTTTTCTTATGTGGTTGCTTGCAAGATACTTATGAGTAGTTTCCTAGTTTAAAAATTTATTAAACATAACATTAACCAGAATAGTTTCGTAGAGGAAAAATTTATTAAACATAACATTAACCATTCCTCTAACATTAAAAGGAACTCAAGACCTATGATTCGCTATGTATCAACAATTACATTTACCCACCTTATTTATTGTTTGTTTATAATAATACTTATTATAACTAGGTTGGAAGAATGTTCTTACGACACAATTACCAAGTGTCAACTATTGCATTTATTTGTTGGGTTTCCTATGTCATTTAGACACCTTCAGGTTGTGTGTTTATGACTTTTCATTTCTTTTGTTCTTCGTATTCTTTTGTTATTGTTTGTAAGTACCAAGAGTTGGATATGATCATAATGCTTCTTCTTGTTAGGTTGGGTATGATTGTAGTGCTTATTCTTATAAGATTGGATATGGTCGAAACACCTATTCCTATTGGATTGGTGTTGGCATAGGCTATTAAGATACGAAAAAGAAACCAACCTAATGCATTGGATCCTTTTGGTTGAATGAAACAAGGTGGCCTATTATATATAGAAAATAAGCTTATTGTTATTTGGTGAGTGCTAACATGAATTCCAAGATCGTTTCCTATTCTTGGAAACACTTATGGTACCTGGAACAATTTTCCTCCTCTTAGGAAACAATTTTTTATATTCATAGGTTGTGAAAAATCTCATTACCTTATTTCAATTTTATTGCAAATAATAAGTGCAAAATATAATTCTATTGTAGATTGCATCTTAGTGAAGGACACTAAAGAGTTTCGATTGCAAAAATCCTCTTTTCTGTATTGGTTTTGTAATTCTAGAAGAAAATAAAATTTGATGCAATTGTTTAAGGACATAATTTACAACCGATCCTTTAAATTTGGAACTTTTATAAAAGCTATTTTTGTGATGTCCTAGAATTTACAATTTGAATTCTAAGTAATCTTTGCATGGTCAAATTCTCTATATTTACCAAATGCTCCATGCAATTATTTAGTGTTGGTGTGTTCACTTATGAATGGTAATGAGTTGAAGGTCCAAGTCTATAGAATAACTTAGCTTCTATATTGATATGTAGAAGTTGTTAACCACCATTTTCAAATTAAGTTAGTTCTTTATTTTATGAATAAGCATGCATGCACCATCTTCTTCATGGTGGATGGTGAGGAGAAGTTACTTGCATAGTGTGTGGACCATTTGGTTGTTGGTTCATATGTTTTTCATGTTATTATACTCCATATTGAAGTCAACTAAGAAAGAAAGAACAGAAACCAAACTCTGCTGTTGGGAAATCCAGTTGGATATTTTTGAGATTTTGGAGAGCCAGTTGGAGAATTTTGAGTTGCAGATCAATTCATACTGATTTGAGCTGCATTTTTAGTGGAGTTCCAGATAAAATCGAATTGTTTTGTGCAGACCAATTATCAATTTCACCACCATCAACGCAGGCAGAAATGAAGGCCACCCACATCATGCTAACACCCTTCAATTTTTTTGATTGGAAGGAAGAGATGGTGATTCAACTGAGAGCCAAGGGGATTTTCAGAGTTACCATGGGCACTAAAGTGGAACCAAACTCTGTTGTTGAGAAATCCAAGCATTTCAACAAGTTGGATGAGGCATATGGATTGTCGTGCCTGAGCATCTTGAGAGAGCTTTTGTTCCACCTTAACAGTTTGACATCACCAAAAGAGGTTTGGGAAAAACCAGAATCTCTATTTGGAAAAACTGATGAGCTACGTGGTCACCAGCTTGAGAATGAGCTTATTAGCTTGATCCCAACACACTATGACACAATCCAGGACTTCTTCACCAAGTTCAAATCACTTGCGTTGCAGTTAAAATAATTTGGGATTGAGAAAAAGGAAGATCGTTGGAGCAGGGTCCCGCAGCTATAGGAAAAGCTGCTACATCGAGACAGGGAAGCCAAAAGAAGATAGTACCTGAGCGACCGAGAAGAGAGAGATCAACCACTGCACTTAAGGCAGCGGCGAAGACAGGAGGGCTCAGCTACCCTTATAAAGGAAAGGGAACAACGGGCCGAGGTATTGAAGACAAAGGACAACAGGAAGCAGTGCCCATACCCACAATCAGCGTCGGGAAGCATGGAAGACTGCAGGAAGCTGTGGTGTGACGGTAAGCGACATCCCACAGTACAGACGTGCCGACTGTCACAATTAGCGTTTTGTGTCACTGTTGGGAAAGGCCCACAGTTTTGTAATGGAGAGACATTCGGGCCGCCTATATAAGCATGTATCTTGTAATGTAAAAGGTTAGACAGTTAGACAATTGGGTAGCTGCTTAGACAGTTAGATGGGGTATAGCCGCTGAGTCATTTAGCTAACCAAGTGTATCTAGAGTCTCAGTATTGTAAGAGTCAAGCTCTGGTCCTGTTAATCCATCAATATTATCTTACTGTAACAAGTAGCTGGCTCCTTGAGCATGTATGTAACAATCCCCAGGGATTGAGAGAGAGAGAGAGAGGAAGAGTATATTGTAAGAGAAGGCAATATAAGAGACGAGATATAAGAGAGAAGGGCTCCCGGTTGTGTGTGCGGAGTTTCCCAGAAGATCTCGAGCTGCATATCAGATTGCAGCGGAATTGTGTTTACTCTCTCAAGATATAATATAAAAACCAGTTCCTGTGGACGTAGCTTCCCCCCTAGAGGTGAACCACGTAAAATCCGTGTGTTGTGCGACTATTTCATGTGTTTGTGCTTTACTTATGTGTTATCTGTTACCTGTTACATGAATGTTTCTTATCAGTGATGAATGTATTTATGTTATGCTTCAGTTATAGTGCATAGAAGGCTAACCACAAGTTGAATGTATCAAGTAGTCTGTATATGAGTTTATCAGTGCTTGGTTCATGTTTGTTGACACTTATTGCATTAAGTGACTCCGGTATATGAGTTTCGCGAGTTTAGTATAGTTGATGTTAAGCATATTAGACTATAGGAGTCTAAGTGAGGCTGTTGAGCTTAACTAGTATACTAAGAGAGAAGCCTTAGGCTGTGAGGGCATATTGAAGTCTTACCATAAAGGATATCACAGTATAGAAAGGCGATATCGCACTGTTGAAGGAACTGCAGTGTGAGATATTGTAGGATAGAAGCTGAGTCGAGGATATAGTTTGTGTATCGCACTAGAATAAGCGATGCGATAAGAGTTCATTTCCTACCAGCGCCAGCTAGAGGGCGGGATTGCTATCGCAGAGAGATCCTGCTGGTGAAGAAGAGTCGCGAGAACAATAGGATGCTATAGAACCCAGTTGAGGACACTTGAGTCTTCAGCCGACCCATCCAAGATCACTTCGGGTGAGACTTCAGGCTGCTCTGTGGTCTATCTCGGAAAGGGCCAGTGAGCTAGGGATTTTGTTGGTACATAACAAGTAAACCCGGGCCTGCCTAGAGAGACCAACAAATGGTTTCGTTGCCGATTTTGAACAAACTGACGAGCTAATGTCCTGTTGGCATCCTACTAAATAAGAACTTAACCACCGGGTTGAGTCTAAGGAGAAATAATTTGCTGAAAAAGAAAACAAGAGTCTTAGACTGAGTACAGAGGACTGGTTACAAAAACATATCTTCACTGATCTACATACGATATTTTTTGCGACCTATGCAAATGAGTTGTACGACTGGTTATCCAAGTTGACTGATCAGAATATATTCAAGAAGAAAAGGAACATTTTCTGGACACCGGAGCTGATTCAGACCGTGAAGAGTATAGATAATCCCATTTCAAGGGCGATAGACTTCTGGCTTGCGAGTTTGCTGGAAGGCTTCGTTACAGAGTTTGCAGTTGATCAAAGAAAAAATTTCAGCGAAGTAGAGAGGTACTTCTTCAAAGGTTACCGTGGTAAGTACCTAAGCTCTTTAAACTTGTCCATTAAGATGTTATTACATGAAAAAGGAGTAATGGATATAGTTTCAGATAAATAAGTAAATAAGTGTAATGTCACAAGAGTTTGAGAGTGACTTTGATGAAATTGGATGTACACGTAGTGGTAAGAAATATAAAGTAGATTTCAGATCTTCTCTCTTTGAAAATAGTTTAGACACCACTAGAGAACAGAGTCCAAGTAATATAGAGAGAACAGTAGGGGGTATCCCTTACCACCCTTATACCCCATAGAAAACAACCGGGACTCATAGTAATCCCGTAGGAACTACATCTAGTAGTTCACATACAGTACATACTACCTTTACACCACCTACATCTACACTGCTGAGTGGTAGTAATACAGCAAACCAAAATCCACCACGTAGAAAAAGGATGGGGGATGACATGAAACTACCTACCTTCAAGGGTACAGGGGTAGAAGACCCAGAACAACATTGGTTCCTATGTGAAGCCGTATGGACCATTAAAGGAATCCAGGATGATAATATTAAACTTCTCTAGTTCGTTACTACACTTAGAGACAGAGCCTTAACATGGTATATGAAGTATACAATAGCACCGGGCAGAACGCTCGTACAAGTCAGGACTGCCATGATTAAAGAATTTAAGAAACGTAAGTTTGATTCATAGTGTATCACAGAGCTTAAAGACATTAAACAACTACCTACAGAGTCCGTATGGGACTTTGATCATAAGTTCAAAGCCCTTATATACCAATTCAGCTTTGATTTTGTGCCAGAGCAGCATAAGGAATGGTTCATTACAGCACTGCTTCCTCACATCAGACTTCCATTAATGCAACAGAGACTCCGTACGCAGGATGAAGCATTGGAGATGGAAATGAAACTAGAGGCCTCACCTCTAGCTGAGACCAGTACAGGAATGACAAACCTACAGAACCAGTTAACCAATCTCATGTTACAGATGCATGAGATTAAGAAAGGAAAAGAGATTGGACAAGAGCTATGGTGCATAAAGTGTAAAGGACAAGGCCATACTAAGGATAATTGTCCAGTATTTTTGGAGTATTTAGCAAGTGGGGCTCCTAACCCCTTATTACAGACTCAAGGGCTGTGGTGTGAACTCTGCAGAACAAGAGGACATCGACCACCAAAATTCCCTTTACTTAAGAAGTATGTACAAACCCCTAAGAACTTATATTGTAACTTATGTAAGTCAGTAGGTCATGATGAACATAATTGCTGAGTTTATGATCTTATGATAGAAAGAAAGCATGACTTGTATAGAGTCCAGTCAGAAACAGTAGGTCTAGCAGCAGGACCACAACATGAAGAGGCTCATGTTGGTCATGGAGGAGGATTCATAGGACGAGGCCGTGGAGGAGGCTTTGGCCATGGAGAAGGATTTGGCCGTGGCCGTGGACCTATTACTTGTTACAATTGTGGAATTGTAGGACACTATGTTAGGGACTTTCAGAACCTTAGTACGACATGTAAGTATTGCAAGTCCTATGATCACCCTATAGAAGAGTGTCCGATCTTGATAGCCAAGATTAGGGAACCTAAGCCAGCAGTAAACCAGAACATTCAGCTTATTGCTGCTGAGCAGAAAGAGCCAGAACCAAGAGTCCATATTGTGACTCGCAGTGGTACTTCTACTAGTCCGACATCGCATGATGCAGAAAAGAACACCGGTCCGGAGTGGGTGCGCAAAGCCACTACTAAATTAACACCACTCAACCTGCAGAAGAACAAAGAAATGTTTCAGAAAGCTCAACCTTTCTTTACTGAACCTACAGCATCAGGATCGTAGGTACTGTCGTGCAGGGGCATACCACAGCAGCAAACACCTTGTGGCATTAGTCCTGTGCAGATATCGCAGGCTACCACATCGGGAAGGTGTGAAGAGAATGAGTCGATAGGGAGTGTACAATCCTTCTTGCGGAGTTGCTTGAAACTCGTCAGAAATGAGAAAGCTATCGGAGAGCTTCAGCGCATCATAGATCAGTGTCATCCATATTCTTCTGTGAGCAGTGTGCAGCGTGCTGTTCATAATATTATGGGACATACAAGAACAGGAAGAGAGATGAGACTCACAGCACAAGTTGGAGAATTTGAAATGGATGAGGTAATCCTAGATTTAGGATCAGAGGTAAATGTTTTGACTATGCAGACATGGGAACAGATGGGTAGCCCTAATTTAGCCAGATCGCCTATCCATCTGCGACTAGCCAATCAGCAGCGGGTATCACCACTGGTTCGATTACCGCAAGTACCAGTTGATATTGACGGAGTCCGCAGCTTTACAGAATTTGAAGTTATAGATATCATTGGTGATAGTAGACCATATCCATATCTACTAGGTATTGATTGGGCAATTGATAACATGGTTGTTATCGACTTAAAGAAAAGACAAATGACCTTTGAGGATAGTCAGATCCGGTTCATCGCACCGTTGGATCCTTTTCAGGGTCCCAGGTATATTGAACCTATCCCAGCAGAGGAAGAGGTACATAATATGGAGAGCCTCTATCAGATGAAAGCTAATCAGAGTGATTACATCAACCCAACTGCAGAAGGAAACATCAGTTGGCGATGTGACAGCTCATGCGCATCAGATTCAGATGTTGGTCTAGAGAACTGGTAGAACAGACTTTACAAAGTCTCAACTCGCAGATGTGTGTTTATGAATAAGTCACTACAATGGATTGGCCCAGACATTATTGATACTCCGTCCTTTCATGGCTTAGCGGATGTCAATGAATTCTTACAGCAGTTTGAGTAGGAAATTCCTCAGGAGCAGAGGTTGACAACTATGGACCTTACAGTAAAATCCACACCTTCAAGATGGTGGCATGCACATAAAGAACATATCGCATCATGGGATGATCTTAAGAGACTGATGGCGATCAGATTTTCTAATGACAAGGGGTCGTTACAGCAGAAATACACAGGAGAGAGTGACCCCAGGTCACATATTCAGATGTGCGAACAGAGTTGGTCGAATATTCCAGAGGATGAATGGGTTCACTTATTCATTCACACTTTAGACAAAATTCCAAGGAATTGTTACACTAATACCAAGTTGCGCAGAGGAACCATCACATGGCCACTTATGATAGACAACTTCCTACTCACTTTCACTTTTGAATCTGAGTATCCAAGCATTGATCAGGCTCTAGATGTAATAAAGACTAAGATATTTGACGACTGTACCCTATCAGTGCCTGCTCAGCCTGATTGGGCTATCCAGTTGGAACATGCACTAGAATGTTACAAATTCACAACAAATCCATATGATGAGGATGAGAACCCTCACAGTGTCAACATTCTTGAGTCAAAAGGGACTCGCGATGTTGATGGACCAAGACTAGAAATTTCAGCTATCACAGAACCTATCAAGATTAAAAAGATCAATATTGGCACAGAAACATAACCTAAGTTTGCCTCTATTGGAAACTATTGGGATGATGAAACAGTAGGACACATTGCATATATTTTACACGACTATCAGGACCTATTTCCCACTAAGTTCACAGAAATGAAGGGAATAGTAGGAGATTTGGGAGTCATGCGCATACCATTGAAAGAGGATGCTAGGCCAGTTAAGCAGCGTCCATACAGATTGAATCACCGCTATAAAGAAAAAGTTAAGGATGAGATCGATAAGATGCTAGCAGCAGGCATCATTGAGCCAGTAGAAGAAAGCGAATGGGTTAGTCCCATGGTCATGCAGGAAAAGAAAACCAAAGGATAAATCAGGATTTGTGTCGACTTGTGCAAACTCAACGACGCATCACTTCATGACCCATTTCTGACACCTTTCATTGATGAAGTGTTAGACAATGTGGGAGGACAGGAGGTCTACTCCTTCACTGATGGCTTTTCAGGCTATCACCAGATTAGAATCCATCTAGAGGATCGACATAAGACCACTTTTGCGATAGAATGGGGCTCATTCCAGTACACGGTAATGCCCTTTGGTCTTAAAAATGCACCAGCTATCTTTTCTAGAGTAGTAGTTGCTGTATTCAAGGAATACATTCATAAATTCTTAGAAGTCTATTTTGATGATTGGACTGTATTTGGATTAATCGACAAGCATATAGGAGATTTAAGGATCATGTTAGAGAAATGTAGGCAATATCAGATTTCTCTTAACTTGAAGAAATGTATATTCTGTGCACCATTTGGTATTTTGTTGGGTCATATTGTTTGTAGACAAGGCTTGATGGTAGATCCTGCAAATATTTCCATCATTGTACATCTCCCAGCACCCAACTCAGTCAAGCAATTGAGGACGGTACTTGGTCATACCGGGTACTATAGAAAATTTATCAAAGGTTATGCAAAGATCATAGCGCCTATGGAAAAGTTGTTAAAGAAAGACGTGACATTCCTATGGAATGAGGAGTGCCAACAAAGTTTAAACATAGTTAAAGAGAAGATGGTGAGAGCACCCATTTTAGTATTCCCAGATTGGAACAAGCCATTTCATGTTCATGTGGATGCATCAGGCATCACACTGGGCATTGTCCTAACACAACCAGGAGAAGGGGGTATCGATCATCTGATCGTGTACTCCAGCAGAAAGCTATCTACAGCAGAAAAGAACTACACCACCACAGAACGAGAAGGATTAGCCATGGTGTATTCTCTACAGAAGTTCAGGCACTACTTATTGGGTGCCCCATTCAAGATGTTTACTGACCATTATGCTTTAAAGTATTTGGTCAATAAACCAGTATTAGGAGGAAGGATCTGTAGATGGTTACTTCTATTTCAGGAGTATGATTTTGAAATCATTGTAAAACCAGGAAGATTAAATGTCGGACCTGATCATCTATCACAAATAGATTCAGGAGAAAAACCAAGTAATTTAGAGGATAATCTGCCAGATGCACAATTATTTTCTATCCAGAGCACAGATGAGTACTATGAGGATATTATTCACTTTCTCACTACAGGGTGGGCACCAGTTGACTTTAATAAGCAGCAAAAGAAACAGTTAGTTGTGAAAGCAGCAGACTTCACTTTGATCGTAGGACATCTATATAAGTTAGGTCTAGATGAAGTCATGCACAGATGCATGATGCCCCACGAGAAAGAGACCATTATCAGAGAAGCACACTCAGGTACCGCAGGAGGTCATTTCGCAGGAAAGATGACTGCTTAGAAAATACTGACTACAGGTTTATGGTGGCCTACTTTGCACAAAGACACTAAGGAATTTTGCAAATGTTGCGATATCTTCCAGAGGGAAGGAAAACCTTCACGGAGAGATGAAATGCCGCTGTGACCACAGATTACGCTGTGAGCATTTAACAAATGGGCTATAGATTTTGTGGGTCCTATCAACCCACCAGGGAAATGAACTGGTGCGAGATACATCATCACAGGAACAAATGCCTCACCAGGTCAGCAGAGGCTAAAGCAGTAAGGAATTGTGATGCTGCTACATCTGCACAGTTCATTTTTGAAAACATAATAACTAGATTTGGATGTCCAATAATTTTGATGAGTGATCAAGGCACACACTTTCTGAACCGCACTATTGAAGCCTTGACAGAGGAATTTCAGATCCAGCACCATAAGAGCACTCCCTACCATCCTCAAGCTAATGGTACGGTGGAGGCATTTAACAAGATTCTAGAAAATGCTCTTACTAAGATCTGTGACAGCCAAAGAAATGATTGGGACCTCAGGGTTAATGTTGTATTATGGGCTTATAGGACTACATGCAAGAAAATTACAGGACACACACCTTTTAGTTTGGTGTATGGACAAGAGGCTGTTATGCCTATGGAATATATTATTCCTAGTGTAAGAGTTGCTCAAATTACTGAGATATTTGAGACAGATATGATGAATGAAAGGCTAGCACAGTTGCTTGCCTTAGAGGAAGACAGATTCATCGTAGGATTCCATCAGAAAGTGCAGAAGGAACGAGAGAAAGCTTGGCATGACAGGCACATTAAGAGCAAGAGTTTTCAGATAGGAGACCTAGTGCTCCTATATGATAGTAAGTTTGTTAAGTTTCCAGGAAAGTTTAAGATGCAATGGTTGGGGCCATATCAAATTCAGTATGTTACAGAAGGAGGTGTCGTTCAGCTCAGCAAACTGAACGGGGAACTTCTTCCTACGTTGATTAATGGCAGTAGGCTTAAGCTCTATAGTGATAGCCACTCCACCTCCCAACCCTAACCCATATAGCTTTGGAAGTGCATATTTCCAGTGTAGTTGAAAGGAGGCATCGCACCGGGAATGATTCTACACTAAAAAATAAAAAATAAAAAAAATCCAAGTATGAGGAATCGCATAAAAAAAGTTATGTTGCGCAAGCCATAGGACGACTTGCACAGTTCATACCGACACTTTGGGTTGAGACGATGCGGTGTGAAATCACAGTAATGCGATGTTCCCCGTGCCACATAGACAAGTTGGAAAAGAGACAGAGGGCCAGTAACTTCGCCTTCTGACAAGCAGTTAATACAAAGATGACCGGTATACGTTACCCTAGATTTGGCAACAGTATAATGATTTTTCCAGATTTGCTAAATCTTGGTCGAGACCGGCGCTTGCACACACGTTTCGAGGGAAATTTGATCAGATTTTTAGCAATTAATGAGGATCGAAACGATGGGTATTGTCTTGTCCATGCAATTAATACCACCGATGGTTCCAACCTAGATGACCATTGCTTCGAAGAGTATCACCTTCGTTATAAATTCAGAAGACCATTCACTCAGAAGGGTTACTTTTCCGATTTCTGAGAGTACAGAGCAATTTGGAGAGTTTTCTTGTGAAGAGATACTGCAGTTATAGAGTTCTGGTTTTCCCCAATTTCGCAGCCATTTCCCATCTAGAGTATTGCACCGAGTGGTTTCTGTCCGAGACGAAACCTTTAGAGGACGTTGTGCAGAGATTCCAGCGTGGTGGCCTTCCGTCTGTTATGACGACGCCATCCAGGGTTGTGAAAGTAGGTACATCACAGGTCAGACAGCCTCCAAGGATGAGGAGTCAAGCACAGGATGTAGAAGATGTCATCAAAGTATTTGCTGCAGAGAAGCAGAAAGATGAGTCGATCAGTGAAGATAAGAAAGCAGAGCAGAAGAATGATGAAAAGAAGTCTCCAGCCAGGAAGAAAGTAAAAATGAGAAAAATATGGCAACAGGAGAAGGAAGATAACCTATCTCATCACCTAAGAGAAGAACAAGAGATTGTCGAGGCAAAGAAACGAAAATATGAAGATCTAGGTAGCATGAATACCTGGAGAAATTTTCTAAGAAGAAAAGTGAAAACGACAAGCAAAGCAAATAAGCAAACCTTCATAATGCAGACAAAGGCTTGTTCTCGGAATGGAATTCATGGTTTGTATAGTTTTCATATGAATAGATCCAGACCGAGTGAAATGTTTAAGAAGACCGGAAGATACAGATTTATATTTTAATTGGGATACGAGTTCTAACCCAGCTAGAGAGGACTTCTCGTGACACCATGGATTTGAATCCTTGTGTTGAACAAATGAATGGCAGGTCTTGCAAGCGATGAGAACGAGAGCATGCCAATAAGGGAAGGAAAGCTAAGAGAGACCGACAAAATAATCTTACAGAAGACTCCAGCATTAGTCAAGCTATGCTTGAAACGACACAAGAGGGTGTCGAAGCTATGAACAATGAAGTCGCAGGACTTCGCGAGAGACTTACAAATACTTCACAGGAAGCC
This sequence comes from Pseudotsuga menziesii, assembly GCA_001517045.1. NCBI lineage: Eukaryota > Viridiplantae > Streptophyta > Pinopsida > Pinales > Pinaceae > Pseudotsuga > Pseudotsuga menziesii. The sequence continues at coordinate 264,381 of LPNX010113063.1, forward strand.
AAGGAGAAGCTATAGCAAGAAAAGCCAGTTGTTAGTGGCTCAGGGACGAGCCACAAGTAAGTGTTAGGGGACTATTGGATCAGGGTCCCGCAACTATAGGAAAATTTGCTACATTGGGACAGGGAAGTCAAAAGAAGACAGTACCTGAGCGGCCGAGAAGAGAGAGCTCAACCACTGCACTTAAGGAAGCGGCGAAGACAGGAGGCTCAGCTACCCTCATAAAGGAAAGGGAGCAACGGTTTGAGGTATTGAAGACAAAGGACAGTAGGAAGTGGTGCCCATACCCATGATCAGTGCCAAGAAGCATGGAATGTTGCAGGAAACTATGGTGTGATGGTAAGCGGCAACCCACAGTACAGATGCGTCGACTGTCACAGTTAGGGTTTTGGGTCACTGTTGGGAAAGGCCCACATTTTTGTAATGGTGAGACCTTCGGGCCACCTATATAAGCATGTATCTTGTAATGTAAAAGGTTATACAGTTAGACAATTGGGTAGTTGCTTAGACAGTCAGACGTGGGATAGCCGCTGAGTCATTTAGCTAACCAAGTGTATCTAGAGTCTCAGTATTGTAAGAGTCAAGCTCTGGTCCTGTTAATCCATCAGTATTATCTTATTGTAACCAGTAGCTGGCTCCTTGAGCATGTATGTAACAATCCGTAGGGATTAAGAGAGAGAGAGAGGAAGAGTATATTGTAAGAGAAGGCAATATAAGAGACGAGATCTAAGAGAGAAGGGCTCTCGGTTGTGTGTGCGGAGTTTCCTAGAAGATCTCGAGCTGCATATCAGATTGCAGCGGAACTGTGTTTACTCTCTCAAGATATAATATAAAAACCAGTTCCCATGGACGGAGCTTCCCCCCTAGAGGTGAACCACGTAAAATCCGTGTGTTGTGCGACTATTTCATGTGTTTGTGCTTTACTTATGTGTTATCTGTTACCTGTTACATGAATGTTTCTTATCAGTGATGAATGTATGTATGTTATCCTTCAGTTATAGTGCATAGAAGGCTAACCACAAGTTGAATGTATCAAGTAGTCTGTATATGAGTTTATCAGCGCTTGGTTCATGTTTGTTGACAGTTATTACGTTAAGTGACTCCGATATATGAGTTTCGCGAGTTCAGTATAGTTGATGTTAAGCATATTAGACTATAGGAGTCTAAGTCAGGCTGTTGAGCTTAACTAGTATACTAAGAGAGAATCCTTAGGCCGTGAGGGCCATATTGAATTCTTACCATAAAGGATATCGCAGTATAGAAAGATGATATCGCACTGTTCAAGGAACTGTGGTGTGAGATATTGTAGGATAGGAGCTGAGTCGAGGAGATAGTTTGCGCATCGCGCTAGAAGTAGCGATGTGAAAAGAGTTCGTTTCCTACCAGCGCCAGCTAGAGGGAGGGATTGCTATCGGAGAGAGATCCTGCTAGTGAAGAAGAGTCGCGAGACCAATAGGATGCTACAGAACCCGGTTGAGGACACTTGAGTCTTCAGCCGACCCATCCAAGATCACCTCGGGTGAGAATTCAGGCTGCTCTGCGGTCTGTCGCCGAAAGGGCCAGTGAGCTAGAGGTTTTGTTGGTACATAACAAGTAAACCCGGGTCTACGCAGAGAGACAACCAAAGATCAACTGATCTTGTCAATAATTTCAAAGTTGGGGCCAGAGTTCTCAGTCTTTGTGAGTACATTCCACTCTGGCAAGTTAACACTTCGAAACTGGAAAATTCCCAGTCTAGCAAATTTCATGGAGTCACTCACTCAAGAGAAGGACAAATTGGTCCAAATGGGCTCCATCAAGACTAAGGATCAAGCTCTAGTAGTGGGAGTTTCAAATTCCTAGAAGGGAAAGCTCAAGTCCAAGAATTTGATGCTGCCAAAGAAGAAGAAAAAGCCAGAAAAACCCAAATCCAGTGATGCAAGTTCGAATCCTTCCAAGGAGAAGGACAAGAAGAGAAAAGAGAAGGCCAAATGCACCTATTTCCACAAGGGATGGAATCCAGAGAGCTCATGCATGAAAAATACCGTTGACCATGGCGTAGCTGCTGGAGAAGAACAACATTCCAGTCCGTGACAGTGCAAGGAAGAAGGATGGAAATTCTAGTTCAAATGAGAGGAAGGAGAAATGTCATGCTTTGGTGGCAGGTACTTCTAACTCTTCATCCTTTATCATTGATTAGGGGGATTCTAGGCATATGGTATCCAAGAAAGAGCTCTTCTCCTCCATGAGTTCGAATGTTGTCCCTACAGTTCGAATGGGGGATGATTCAGAAATCCAAAACAAGGGGATTGGGAGGATTGATTTAGAGCATGGCTATTTTAGTGAAGTACTGTATGTACTAGATCTTGCAGCAAATTTGCTGTCAGTATATCAAATGACCCATACAGGATAGACAAAGAGAGTGACCTTCACTTCTGACATGGTAGAGATTTCTGAAATCTTAACAGACCAAGTTATTTTAGTTGGGTATGTTGATCATCATGAGAGGATGTACAAGTTTTCAAACTTACTCCCCACTTGTAGTGATCAAGCACTTCACTCACATGTTAATGAAGTTTCCAAACTATGGCATGAGAGGTTTGGCCACATGAATTACAGGTATCTTCAAATGTTGCATAGAGAATAAATGGTGGAAGGACTTCCACAAATTCAGTCATCAACTGGAGCATGTATTGGATGTGTGATTGGGAAGCATCCTGAGCAGAGCTATGAGAAGGGGAAGGTAAGGAGGGAAACACAACCACTTGGGTTGGTACATTCTGATTTGATTGGTCCACTACCCACTCCTTCATATGGTTGATGTAGGTATGTACTTACATTCATAAATGACTACTCTCGTTTTTGCTGGGTGTATTTTCTAAAATTGAAATCTGAGGTGTTTGAACAACTCAATATTTGGAAAGCACTTTTCACTAGTACAAAATGAGGAATTAGCTACTAGGTGACTAAAAATTCTAGTCACCACAGGTTTTCCAATTGATTTACTACTAAATATGAGCAATTTTGATTGACTCAACTATAAACGACTAATTTAGTCACCAGTTAACAAATATGACTAGATAATAAGTGACTGAGTTAAAAATGACTAAAATAAATGACTAATTTAGTCACGACATAAAAAATGACTAGCTAGAAGAATATGAATTAGTCATTTTTAATTGTGTCATGGAAAATTGCAAATTTGGCAATGAAGTGTAATTTTTGTAAGTTGTCTACCTTCTATTAGTAATATTAGTGCCATGCACCTCGATCTTCAGAGATCCAACAAAGCAATTGCATGAACTTTTAGCCTTACGGGGGCTTTTATGGTTCGCAAAAAAAAAAAATTCTCTAGCTTTCTATTTTTGGCGAATCAAAGGTCATGATAATTGATTGGGCCAGAGGTCTCACCAAGTTGCAGTCACTGAGTTATATATGATTGTTGGTTGAAAAGGATTGGTCTCCTAAAGAATTATTTTCTTTCTTTATCCTTCAGGCACCTGTACAAGGAGTTCAATTCTGACGCGGACCTACTGTGTTGAATACTTAGGCTAAGAGGACTAGATTTACAAGTAATTTGTCTGAATCTAAGAAGATGCTTGAAGACATGACATCTAAGAAGAGTAAATGGAATTGGAATTCAGGCAATTCTAAACATGGTGATGAGATTGGTGTCGATGGACAGAAATTGAAACTGACAAATATTGCGTGTCATTTATGATTTGTGTTATATCCAGAAACCTACATCTATTTTTCAACAGTTCTCACAAGTGTTTGTCGATCCCAAGAGTTGATACACTCAATGTTTGTACTTCATGTATAAGTCGATGTGATCAGATGGCGATGTTTTTAATCAATCCAAGTATGCGTAAAGATCAGTCGATGCCGATTCTCATTATGCTACTCCATGCAGTCAATCATAGAGTTGATATAGGAGTCGATGCCTTCTTATGAAAGGAAATATTCGTTAGAATATTTTTATTGAGGGCGATTCTTACAAACCTTGGTGCCATGATCAGTTTTATCTCCGGGTGCCTATTTCAAATGGGGAACTTGCCTTTATACATATTATTTATACTAGTAACTTTCTTTACCATTTTTTATTGTTCGACCTCTTTTCTTATATATTACTTTCTTTGAGAAGGAGATAACTAGTTAGTTAATATAGGTCCCATTTTGCCTTGTTTCCTGGTTTCGCTTTCAAATGACATTCCTTGATGGGTAGATTCAGAAGGTAGTGCAGCCAAGAGCCAATTGGTTCACGGTATAAAGGAATTTATGCTACGAGGAATAGCCAGTCTCTTTACCAAGATGGTGCTAGTAGATTGATTGCTCGGAGTCACTACTACATTTCGATCCAAAATCCGACGGAAAAATCCGACGGCGCGTGGATTTCTCTTTTTAAACTTACCAAAAATCACAAGGATACATTTTTTTTTTGTAAATGTGGCCACAAGCATCGGTGAAGCGACAACTATTCTCATAACCGTCGGTTAAGCGACAACACGTTAGGAAGCGACGACTTAAGCGATGGCGCCTTTAATTGGTCTGTGGATTTTTGGTTTTGAAGTGATGATGTGGTTGAGGAAGAAGTGGGTGGTCGTAAGAGAAGTGTTGACAAATGTTAACATTGCTTAAACCATTTGATAAATTAGGTAATGACCAATAATCTACTTGTGGTCACAATTGGATATAGGGTGACATTCCATAATGTTGATCCCTTAGTTGCAAAAAATGTTAATAATGATAATGGGATATGGAGGAGTAGATTGTGCTTAGGTTTTAGGGGTGAGAATTTGACAATTCTTGCATAGATTAGTCTCATGAATGTAGTGATGTGAAAAGAAAGCCAACAAATATCCCACATAAAGGATCTTTTGGGTGATGTCCATTCTTGATAAATGGTCATTGTAAGCATCCCATAAAATCTATTGAGAACTTGTTTGACCTCTTTCTGAGTTAGGAATTGACATACTATGATGTCAACTCCTCATTGATACATTTTTCCTTTAAGGAGGAGGTAACAAGGACACCAATGATGAATTTGTTGATGGTCATCTTGAGAGAGATGTGGATCAAAGCTCAGTGTGTAAAGGTAGTTCAAGATAATGTCATAACATGGGTTGTTTGATGCTATAACAAAAATATGCTTGTCAGGAGCAATACTATTGAGTGGTCATTGGGTTACATGCGTAGGGAAGTCAGTGATGAAATCGATGAGGGACAAAGCTTTCTTATGTTTACATGTATAAAATTTAAGGTCAAATTCTTGGAGAAAGGATATCCAATGAGAAAAGTTTCCTTTAATGAGCTAACATCCCAATATACACTTCATGCGATTTGAATTGGTCATGATATTGATGTGGTGAAGAACGATATAGTAGTGGATATTATGTATTGAATGAGCCATGTTCAATGCCATCTTATTTTCATGCTTTTTATTTTTATTCTAGTCCTCCAATAATTTCTCGTGATAATAAAATACATGCTTGCAATCACCCTCCCTATATTAAATTAACAAATTAATAAAATTTGTAACTAAGCTTGTTTGACATAACTTGGTAATCCACCCAAAATAGTGAATATCTCGTTCATATGAGACATGTTAACACTCTATATAATGTAACACCCATAATATTTTTTTATACTACTCCAACGATTACCATAATTTTTAGATACCAGACCTCCACCTTGAGTTTCATCATATCATCAATAATGACATAAAAAGTAAAGTGATGTTTCATCTAAGTTAATGCCATGAAAGATAAAGTAATGTTTCAAATAAGCTACCCATCCTAACGAGTTAAAACCATCAAAACTTAATCCACTTCAAAATTAAAACATAAATGAACTTAAATCCATCTTAATCATATCTTATCCCATAAACATCCCATTTTTTATAACAAAAGCAAATAATATATACAGATGAAGACACGAACATGAATCTCGTTCCTAAATATCCCTCAAGCTTTATATGTTTATATAGTTGTCCATATAAATGGAAGAAAAATATCTAAATCTTGTCGAAACACAAACCACCCGACTCCTGCTATCTTATCCCTTTTACACCTTATCCTCTCAGTGTCGCGGTATGAAGGTGTGTGTTTTATGAGCTCTGGAGATGATTTTTAAAGGCATAGTCATATTTGGACTGTGGATTTTTGGTTTTGAATTTTTTAGGTATAAGTGAAATTGATGAGAATTAGACACTATCCGATGAAGTTATAGGATCCTTTTGCAGTTTTAGAATTTTTGCAAGGTTTTAGGGCAGGTTTTTTTGAGGTTTTTGTGAAGATGGCAGCTTCATGCTTTTCAATGGAGACTACCCAAGTGTTGCCTTCATTAGAAGAAATAGCAGTAACAGATTTAGGAGGAGGTTCAGCATGTCTGAAGGCTCCTTGTTCAAGGCTTCCTATGATGGCCTTTCCAACGACTGCCCCTTGTCATTTAGGGATATCCCATGCCCGCCATGGGATTTCTTGTTTGACCCCTATTTTGGGCAGGAGGCGGGTCCTAAGAATTAGATCATTGGCACAGGATTCACCAGTGGCGGCAGAAGTGGTAGAGGAGGCACATGATATTCCTTTGGTGTAATCAGAAGAAGAAGTGGTAGAGGAGGCATAGGATATTCCTTTGGTGTAATCAGAAGAAGAAGTGGAGGAGCCCCCCCTGCATCAGGAGTTTCAGAAGGAAAAGAATTGGAAGAGCAATTGGGGGGAATTCAAGCGGTTCAGGAGGAAGAATCAGATGTAGCAATTGGTACAGAGAGAAAAGCAAAGAAAGAGACAGTTGAAGACCAAGACTATCCTCCTCTTCCTGAGGGCACTAAACTATATGTGGGTAATATCCCCTTTGACGTTGACAATGAAGGGCTTGCCAAAATGTTCGATGAGAGTGGGGTTGTCGAGATGGTAGAGGTATTATCCAGTTACCTTTTCATTATTACAAATTTGGGTTTTGGAATGTATGTGCCTTTGTGTGTGTCTATCAAGTGTTTTGATGCCGAATTTGAGTTGGAGAATATCAGGGCTCGAAAATAACACAATGCTTATTAGACATCTTTGTTTTTACTATGCTTTGGGAGGTCTAGACTAACCACCTGTGAATTTTCAAGCAGCTTATGATTTTCTTACAATCCTCAAGAGAGAGTACGCGGATTAGAAAACCAGGCTAGGCAGACTGTGAATTAGCCCTTTTTATTGGTCCACCTATGACATCAGAGTCACTCTTCTGTGTAAATGAAATTATTTTTTTCAAAATTGATTCTTAGAATTAAGAATATGAACATCTCCCGCACAAAGACTTTGCTATGCTTGCTTAGCGAATTAACCCCTAAATGCAACCACCTACGGATTCAGTGCTTATGTTGTGTGTTAAAATCAAATTTCTCATTTCAATTGGAAATCATGACAACCCAACCCTTTGACAATTTTTTCAAAATAAACACCGTGCTCATTAGGCATCAATATTTTCTCAATGCCTTTGGGGGTCTACTCTGGTCACATATAACTTTTCAATCATCATGGTCTAGATGCTGATGATTTTTCTCATAACAAATCTCTTTGCGTATGAAGGAGACAAAATACTAGGATTAGAAAAACCAGGTTAGGTGTATGAAGGAGACAAAATACTAGGATTAGAAAAACCAGGTTAGGCATACTTGGTGAATTAGTCCTTCATTGATTTTCCTAAGGCATTAGAGTCATTTCTCTGTATAAATGAAATCATTTATTTTCAAAATCTATTGTTCACAGTTAGAAGATGAACATCCCCACACAAATTATTAGGCAATTCTTGCTTAGTGAATTAGGCCTGAAATACATTTACCTATTGTTTGTTTTAGAGCCTTTGGTGTGTGTGTAAATGAAATTTCTCGGTTCAATTGGAAATCATGACAATCGCCTCACAAATTTCTCAAAATAACCCTATGCTTATTAGGCATATACATTCTCATCATTCCTTTTGGAGGTCCACATTGGCCACTTGTGAATTTTCAATTATCATGGTCTAGCTACTCATGATTTTCCTCATAGCAATTCTGTGTGTGTGAGTGAGATAATATACTAGGATTTAAAAAAAAACAGGCTAGACAGACTTGGTGAAAGCCTATTGCATCAGAGTCATTGCTCTGCCTAATGAAATCACTTATTTTCAAAATTTGTTGTTTATAATTAG